>JAJPUD010026645.1:1341-16288 GCA_023553655.1 Myrmecobius fasciatus
TCTCTTCATGATAAAATCATGAGATTTTACCTTATTTTTACCTCCTTTTTTGCCTTTTTTACTTCCTTTTCCTTCTTTTTCCAGTATGATAGCCCTTCCACTTCTAGTTTCTTTTTCAAATTATCAAAGATAAATCAAATTATACCCCCATTCTTTAAGGATACCCATAGTAGAAATATAATTCTAAACAGTCTTTTCTTTTTACTTTTCTATGCTTCTCTTGAGTTCTGTGTTTGGAGGTCAAATTTTTTAGCTAGATCTGATCTTTTCATTAGAAAGAGGTGAAATTCACCTATATCATTAAATGTCCACCTTCTTCCCTGGAAGATAATGGTCATTCTAGTTGGATAGGTTATTTAAGGGGAACCAGACTGAATTTTCATCTCTCATCTACAGTGACAGCCCTTCCTGGACTTGAAGAGGGCTAAAATTTGGTCCTTCTTAAGTCCTCTCCGAGACCTAAATATTCTTGGTTCCTCTCACCGTCTTCATTGCTGCCTTTGGAACAAGCCCCAGCTTGTCTTTGTTTTCTCTAAGATATAATGCACTAAACTGAACCCTCCATATGGTCCCTGAGCAAGGCAGAGTATATGCCTCTCATTTGGAAAACATGTCTTTATTAATTAACCTTGAATAGCATTAGCTTTGGGGCTTCCGATTTTACAAAATTGCTGTTGCTGTATACAATATTCTCCTGGTCCTGTTCACTTACCTTTCTGTCAGTTCATGCAAATCTTTCCAGTTTTTTCTGGAACCTGATGGTCATTTCTTATAGTACAATAATATTCACAACCATATACCACAACTCTTTCGGCCATTCTCCAGTTGATGGGAATCCCCTCGATTTCCAATGTTTTCTCCCTACCAAAAATGCTCCTATAAATGTTTTTGCCCAAATAGATCCTTTCTCCATTTTCTTTGATCTTTTTGGGATACAAACCTGAGAGATATTGCTAGATCAAAGGATATGCACAATCTTATAGCCTATATAATGCTTCTTGGTGTTACACCAACACACACACACACACACACACACACACACACACACACACACCTACATGAGGGGAGTAGGTTCTCTCTCTATCCCTCAAAATGTCCTTCATAGAAAGACTGATTCAGTCTATGTGTAAGGTTAACTTTAGGCACGAGCTTCCCCCCTTTGCTTTGTCAGGGTCCCTCTGATGTCATGGGACTTCATTTCTCAGGAAATGAGTTCAGCAACTTCCCGAGCTCCCCACAGTCTAAATGAATGAACGTGTCAGTGCTGAGAACACTTGGGAATCTTTCAGAATAGGGGGCCAGGGGCTTCACCTCTAAGAATGGGCTGCCCTCGGCCACCTTTCCATGCTTGCTCCTCCTTCAGACCCATACATTGTTGAAAGTCAGACTAAAGAATCGCAGAAAGGCTTAGTGAATCTTGTGAGCAGAGATGACTTGGTTCATTGTACCTCTATCCCTGGCACTTAGGAAACCTCCAAAAACATAGGAAGTGTCTGATAAATACTTAGGGACTGGATTGGATTGGAAAGCAATTATTGCTCTAGTTTGGCCCCACCTGGTCAAAGGAAGAGATGCTCTATAGCCACCAGATAGCAGTGCTCCCTGACCCAATATGACACCCTCCTGTGTCCCCTGTCTAAACAATAACAGCCAACATTTTTATAACACTAGGTGTCAGAGGCTATGTTGAGCATTTTGACAACTATTATCTCATTTAATCCTCACATCATTAGGATATAGGAATTGGTATTGTTCTCATGTTCTGCATGAGGAGCCTGAAGCAGACAAAGGTTAACCGGAAGGTCACATGGCTTGATCCCAGTTCAGAATGGTCTGAGGCTAAATTTGAACTTGGGAAGATCTTCCTAAACCCAGATCTAGCAGTCAATCCACTATAACATCCAGCTGCCTCTAATAAGTTAACAAAGCCAAAGAAATTCATCCTTGGTGGGCAAACCTTTTCTGGATGCACTTACCAAGGTTGGTCAGTAGTGCATGAATCTGGAGCTGGGAGGAACTCAGAAACTATCTAATCCAATCCATTCATTTTGCAAACTCAGGCTTAAAAATATCTTCTCCCTCCATACTCCTTCACTGGGTGATCTTATCAACTTCTGTGGATTCAATTGTCGCCTTTTGGCCGATGACTTAGATCTCTTTGGCCCTCTCTAACCTGTCTTCTCACCTCCTCTCTAGCATCTCCACTTACCCCTTCACATCTGGAGATGGATATCTCATAGACAACTTAAACTCAACATACCCCAAAACAAATTCTGCAAGTCCCACAACTTTGATTCTTCTTTCTCCCTTACTCTGCAACCCTAAACCATTAACTCCTATTACTTCTTCCTTCACAAGGTCTCTTGTATACATATAGATAGACACTCCAAATGTCTTAGCATCGAAATTCATAACCAAAAGATGTTCTGAGCATCCACAAGTCTCTTACATGGACTCATCAGTTTTGGATAAGTGTAATATAAAGATAAACAACGGGAAGATAAGGAACAAAACAGTTTTCTGGAGAAACACAAGTGAAATGAGTTAGGACATCCTCTAAATGGGAGAGCAACAGAATATGGATAAATCTTTGCACTACATGGAACTTTGGTAAAAATCAAGCCTGTGCTAGGCCAGAGCAATTTTACAAGCAAATGGAAAAAGGCAGAAATGGTCAATATATTCTTTATAGACAATTACGCAAAAAGAATAGAAATTGTTTCAGATGCCCCAAAGAAAAGATAGAAACCTAAATACAGATTGAACAATGAAATCTTCAACGACTGGGTCGAATTACAAATCGTAGAAACAATAACTATGTAAAAGAAAAATGATAATGATGAAATAGTATGCCAAAATTTCTAAAATAGTTCTCAAGGTGAAAATCATATTCTTATAAGAATACATTAACAAAATAGAAAAAGAAAAGATGCATGAACGAAATATGTACTTCTTAAAATTAAAGAATCAACAAATAAGCACACCCAAAATAAGCACAGAACAGGAGAAATTAGGGAAAGCCTTGTCAAACCAAGGGAAGTGATTCAACTAAAGTTGTTGCTTGGCCAAAACTCATAAATTTGATCAACCTTTCAGAAAGCTAATCGGAATAGAAAGAAGAGAGCAAAAACTGAAATCGAGGAAATAACATATGAGCAAGGTGAAATCACAGCCAACACTTGAAGAGATTAAAAGGTTAACAGGACACATTATATGCAGCTATATACTGAGAACACACAAGAAATAGAGGAGCACCTTCCAAAATATAAAACCCCCATATTATCAGAAGAGGAGATAAAGATTTTAAGTACCTTGCCTTAGAGAAGAAAATAGATCTAGTATTAAGGAAACTACCATAGGGAAAAAATTCCCAGGCCTCAAGGATTCACAGTATTCTATCAGACTTTTAAAGAACAGTGAGAACTTATACTTCACAAAATATTCTCAAAAGTTGAAAAAAAAAGCACCCTACCAAACTCCTTTTATAAAAGAAAGTCTTTATACTTAGGCCAGGGAAAGATAAAACACAGAATGGAAACTATAAGCCAATACAATTAATAAACATTGTCTCAAACTTTTTAAACAAAATCTGATTATACAGAGTACAATCATTTATCGAAGTGATCATTCATTATGACAATATAAGGTATAAGAGAGATACAAGAATGGTTTAAAATCAGGGAAAAAATGAACATAATTAGCATTAAGAAAACCAAATATTTGAACTATATGGTTATCTCAATAGATGTTAAAAAACTTAACAAAATATAATATTTTTATGTAAAAAAAATTCTATGTAGTTGAGGGACTTTAAAAAAAATCATAATAAGCACTTTTATAAAACCAAA
Organism: Myrmecobius fasciatus; assembly: GCA_023553655.1. Taxonomy (NCBI): domain Eukaryota; kingdom Metazoa; phylum Chordata; class Mammalia; order Dasyuromorphia; family Myrmecobiidae; genus Myrmecobius; species Myrmecobius fasciatus. Next base: position 5,190 of record JAJPUD010026645.1, read on the forward strand.
AAGAATTATATTCTTTTCTTTTTTGTGCTTTTAAAATTATGTTTTCATCTGCATTTAGATTGTTTAGTTCTCTCTCTAGAACTGCATAACCTTTTTCATCATGGGTCCTTTGAAATTGTCTTGCATCACTCTTTTTATCAGAATAGCTAAGTCTTTCATAATTGATCATCCTTACAATATTGTTGTTACTTTCTAAACATTTCTCTTTGTTCTGCATACTTCACTTTCCATAAGTTCATATTAGTTTCCCCTAGTTTCTCTAAATTTCTATTATTCTCTAATTGTCTTTTAAAATTTTTTGTTTATTAAAGCTTTTTATTTACAGAACATGAGTAATTTTTCTACATTGACCTTTGCAAAATTTTCTGTTCCATATTGTTCCCTCCTTCCACCTACCCCCTCCCCTAGATGACAGGTAATCAAATACATGCTAAATATGTTAAAATAAATTTCAATGTATGTATACATACCTATAGATTTATCTTGAAGCACAAGAAAAATTGAATCTAGAAAAAGAAACCAACTTAAGAAGGAAAACAAAATGCAAGCAAACATTCATAGAAAGCATTAAAATGTCATGTTGTGGTCCACACTCAGTTCCGCCAGACATCTCTCTCGATGCGCATAACATTCTCCATCGCTGAACAATAGAGACTGTTTTGAATGACCTCATTGTTGAACAGAACCATGTCCATCAGAATTGAGCATCATATAGTCTTGTTGCTGTGTATAATGATCTCCTTGTTCTGCTCATTTCACTCAGCAGCAGTTCATGTAGGTCTCTCCAGGCCTCTCTGAAATCATGCTGCTGGTGGTTTCTTAAAGAACAATAATATTTCATGACTTTCATATACCATAATTTATTCAGTCATTCTCCAACTGATGGGAATCCATTCAGTTTCCAATGTCTAGCCACTACAAAAAGGGCTGCACAAACATTTTTCCACACATGGGTCCCTTTCCCTCTTTGAAGATCTGTTTGGGACACAGGCCCAGTAGAAATGCTGCTGGGTCAAAGGGTATGCACATTTTGATAACTTTTTGAGCATAGTTCCAGATTGCTCTCCAGAATGGTTGGATCCATTCACAGTTCCACCAACAATGTATCAGCATCCCAGTTTTCCCACATCCCCTCCAACATTCATCATTATGTTTTCCTGTTATTTTAGTCAATCTGACAGGTGTGTAATGGTATCTCAGAGTTGTCTTAATTTGCATAGCTCTGATCAATAGTGATTTGGAACACCTTTTCATATGACTAGAAAAAATTTTAATTTCATCATCTGAAAATTGTTCATATTCTTTGACCATTTTTAATGGGAGAATGGCTTGAATTCTTAAAAATTGGAGTTAAGTCTCTACATATTTTAGAAATGAGGCCTTTATCCAAACCTTTGTATGTAAAAATATTTTCCCAGTTTATTGCTTCCCTTCTAATCTTGTCTGCATTTGTTTTGTTTGTATAAAAACTCTTTAACTTCATATATTGAAAATTAACTATTTTGTGAGTAATAATGATCTCTAATTTTTCTTTATAGATTCCTTCCTCCTCCACAGATCTGAGAGGAAAATCTTCCTATGATCTTCTAATTTGTTTATAATATCATTCTTTATGTCTAGATCATGAATCCATTTTGACATTATCTTGGTATATGGTGTTAAATATGGGTCAATGCCTAGGTTCTTTGACAGTAGTTTCTAATTTTCCAAGCAGTGTTTGTGAAATAGTGAGCTCTTTTACCAAAAGTTGGCGTGTTTGGGTTTGTGAAACACTAGAATACTATAGTCATCGTCTATTTTGTCTTGCGAGCCTAACCTATTCCCCGATCAACTACTCTGTTTCTTAGCCAGTACCAAATGGTTTTGAAGACCTCTGCTTTCTAATATAATTTGAGATGTGTTATAGCTAGGCCACCTTCATTTGCTTTTTTCCCATTAATTCCCTTGAAATTTTTGACCTTTTGTCGTCCAGATGAATTTTGTTTTTAATTTTTCTAGGTCAGTAAAATGATTTCTTGGGAGTCTGGTATAGCACTAAATAAATAGATGAGTTTAGGTAGTATTGTCATCTTTATTATATTTGCTGGACCCATCCAAGAGCACTTGATATTTTTCCAGGTGTTTAGATCTGAGTTTGTGTGGAAAATGTTTTGTAGTTTTGCTCATATGTGTCCTGACTTTCCTGTGGCAGATACATTCCAAAATATTTTATACTATCAACAGTTACTTTAAATGGAATTTCCCTTTGTACCTCTTGCTGTTAGATTTTTTAGTGATGTATAAAAATACTGATGATTTATATGGATTTATTTTGTATTCTGCAACTTTGCTAAAGTTGTGGATTATTTCTAATAGGTTTTTAGTTGATTCTCTAGGGCTCTCTAGGAATACCATCATATCATCTGCAAAGAGTGATAATTTGGTTTCCTCATGACCTACGCTAATTCCTTTAATCTCTTTTCTTCTCTTATTGCCAAATGTATCATTTCTAGTAATGGTGTTAGTGGGCAACCTTGTTTCACCCCTGATCTTTTTTGGAATGGTTCCAGTTCATCAGTGTTACATATGATGCTAGCTGCTGGTTTTAATTAGATGCTACTCAATATATTAAGTAAAAGTCCATTTATTCCTAGTGTTTTCAGTGTTTTCCAGTGTTTTCAATAAAAGGGATGTTGGATTTTATCAAATGCTTTTTCTACATCTATTGAGAAAATCCTATGGTTTTTGTTCATTTGGTTATTGATAGTCAATTATGCTAATAGTTTTCCTAGTATTGAACCCTCCCTGCATTCCTGGTATATATACACACACACACATATATATATATATATATATATATCCTTTCTAATACAAGGTTGAAGCAAGGATGCCCACTTTTCCCACTAGGATTCAGTGTAGTTCTGCAAATGCTAGCAGCAACAAAGGAATTCTTGTTTGTTCAGTTGTGTCCAACTATTTATAACCTCCTCTAGGGTTTTTGTGGCAAAGATATTGGCCTGGTTTGCCAATATTTTTTTACAGATGAGGAACTGAGGCAAAGTGTTAAGTAGCTTGGCTAGGGTCCTACGACTACTAAGTGTCCAATGTCAGATTTGAAGTCAGGTCTTCCTGACTCAGGGCCTGAAACTCCTGACTCAGGGCCTGAAACTCTATCAGTTGTGCCACCTGGCTCGCTATGGACGATCATATGGAAAAAACGGTCTAAATCACTATTGATTGGAGAACTGCAAATTAAAACAGCTCTGAGATAGCCACATCACACCTATTGGTCTGGCTAATATAACAGAAAAGGAAAATGATAAAAATGGAAGGGGGTGTGGGAAAACTGGAATACTAATACGTTCTTGTTGGAGTTGTGAATTGACCCAACCATTCTGGACAGCAATTTGGCACTATGCACAAAGGGCTATCAAGGTGTGCATACGCTTTGGTCCAGCAGTGTTTCTACTGGGCCTGTGTCCCAAAGAGATCATAAAGGAGGGAAAAGGACCCACATGTGCAAAAATGTTTGTGGCAGCCCTTTTATAGTGGCAAGGAACTGGAAAGGGAATGGATGCCCATCAATTGGAGAATGGCTGAATAAATTATGGTATATGAATGTCATGGAATATTTTTCCCAGCAGGATGATTTCAGAGAGGCCTGGAGAGAGGCCTGGAGAGACTTACAGGAACTGATGGTAAGTGAAGTGAATAGAACCAGGAGATCTTTATGCACGGCAACACAAGATTATTATGTGATGATTAACTGCAGTAGACTTAGGTCTTCTCAGCAATTTGGTGATCCAAGATAATTCTAACAGATTTGGGATGGAAAATGCTATCCACGATTGGACAAGGAATTGATGGAGTCTCAATGCAGATCAGTTGACTATTTTTATTTTATTTGGGGGAAGGACATTGTGGTCTGTGTTTCCTTTCACAACATGACTAATATGGAAATATGTTGTGCATGAATGCGCATGTATAACCTCATTAATAGCCATCCCGAAATAGAGAAGTAATTAAAGGATATGAATGTCTGAAAGCATGTAGAAGGGAGGGAGGAGGAAGAGGAAGCACATGTAGTGTATATAGCAGGATTGAGAATTGGTGCACCAGGGGCTGGAATGGCAGCTACTTTTTGACAAAGGGAATCTGATGGTGGAGATTGCTTAGAATGGCCCTGAACCCTGATATGAGTTCAGAAGCCAGAGTCTTGTGAATCCTGGCTGCTGACAGACCTGCTGATTCAGCGTCCTGAATAGACCAAGGATGGGGTTGCAAAAACAGAGTCCCTTGACCCGGCAGACTCAAAGTCCTCCCATGAGACTATAGGAAACCAGTGGCCTTATATCCATCTTCCTTGTCCCCCAGTTCTTCTACTCCCCACACATTTCTTTCCCTTCCTCCCCAGCCTTTCTCCTATCCGTTCACTCTTATTCAGTCAATTCCCTCCCCGTTTATGCATCTATAAAATTGGGACCTGAAAGCCTCCCTTTCCTACCCCTTGTCCCCAGCACAAAGTTCATTACAGAGTTTGGGTGAATCTGGGTCTAAAGAGGTAGAAGGATAAACCACAGAACCCAGGGATTTGTGCCTTCTGATTTCAGTCAAACAGGTCTCCCTGTTCTCTGTTGTCTTTGTCCCTAGCAGTTATTGGCAGCCCCATTTACTGGACAAGTGGTTCAGATCCTCCAGATCCAAGATGCCCCTCTAGCTAAAAGTGCCAGTCTATCCCTGTCACCCCCTTGCTTAGTCAATTCCACTGGTTCCTCTTCATCCATATAGCAACAGACAAAACCTTCCACCCCTGCTCCCCTTTTTTAGAAATTGCAGGAACGCAATTTAAAATGAGATTAGCCAAATCCTTTGGACTAATCTGAAAGAGAAATCTTCCCTGTCTGTTCTGAAACAATGTCCTCCTCTCTGCTCCTCCCTGTGACGATTCCTCACATGAAGTCAATAATTAGTATCATGAGCAGGCAAGGGCAAGGAACTCTTGTTTCAGCCATGTAAGAGTAAAAAAAGACCCTTTCCCCATGATTCAAAGGGATCTGAGTAAACACTGGACCAACTGGAAAGGAACAGGCTGCAGTGAGTGATGGGCAAGACCAACTGCATGGTTCTGAGAAAATGCTTCTCTGAGGGTGTGTGACAAGTGACTATTTTGGTGAGTGAAGCAATCTGTTACTTCTTCTCTGGACTCTTGCTCATTGTTTGAGATTCTTCCTTGTTCCAGAAGTTTATACATTTGGGCACTGAAATGTCTCATGCTGAGGAGACATGTATGAAGACCTGGGGAGAGGACATCTGTCATGTTTGGCCATTTCTCACCTTCTAAGCTGACAAAAGAGTGGAATAATGACAAATGAATAAAAAGGGCACCTGGGACTGCCCACTCTGCAGAATGCACAGGTGTTTCTTTGGCATCTCCAGCATCAAATATTAACTCTGTGGTTTAGGCTAGGCTCCAGCCACAATGGCGGACTTGTTGTTCCTCACCTACTGCAGCTCCTGAAGCCGTGCATTTGCACCTGCTGACCTATGTGCTCAAAGCAATTCCCCCCCCAACATGCCCAGTCATCTAGTTTCTTTCAGATTCAGCTGGCATCCCAGGTTTGCCAACAGCCCTTCCTGGTATCCCACTGCTGCTCTCTTCCCTCAAAATTACCTTCCATTTATATAGCATATGCCTTCTATGTACATAATTTGTGTCTCCCTAGGTAGAACGAACACATAAAGGGAAGAAGCAATTATTAAGCACTTATTACGTGCAGAGCCTTGTACTAAGTATATATAAATGGAGAAGGCATCCCAGAGAGCACAGCACAAGAGGTGGGTCACTTTAGAGTGGGATTGGGGTGGGGAGGAACAGCTGAGGTTAGATTCAGACCCTTGACATTAAGGGAATGGACAAAAAACAGGTTTGTTAAAAAGAAAGAGAGAAAGGGAGGGGAGAGACAGAGACAGAGGGAGGGAGGTAGGAAAAGAAAATGACAGAGGGAGAAAGGGAAAGAGATCTGTATTCAGACATTCAGACAATCAGTTCCTTCTCTGAGTATGGATAGGATTTTTCATGACTCCTTCAGAGTGGTCGGGGATCACTGTTTTGCTGAGAATAGCAGTTATTTGCAGCTGGTGATTGCAAAACATTGGTATTACTTTGCATATAGTACAATTCACTTGGCTTGAGTTCATGGAGGACTTCCTAGGTTCCCCCCTTCCCCCCAGCATCCTGCTCATCGTTTCCCAAAGAACAATAATATTCCATCACAAATACCCACAATTTTGTGTGTGTGGTATTTGTGCCTAGTGGTGGTGGTGTTAGGTCGAACGTTATGTGTGAATTTATAGCCCTGTGGGCATAGATCATATCTTTGGATCATTTACCAAAGGGGACATGGTGCTTTTTCTTTTTTTTTTTTTCTTTTTTTTTCTTTTTTTTTTCTTTTTTTGCTGGGCGTACTTTATTTTTTTTAATAAAGCTTTTTATTTACAAAACATATGAGTGACCTTTCAACATTGACCTTTGCAAAAAAAAACTTTTTTTTCCCAAGCTTTTCCCCTCCTTCCCCCCACCCCCACCCCTAGATGACAGGTAATCTAATACATGCTAGATAGGATAAATTATATGACAAATACAATACATGTATACATATCTATACAGTTATCTTATTGCACAAGAAACATCAGATCTAGAAAGAGAAGAAGAAAAAAACACCCTAAGAAGGAAAACAGAACGCATGGAAATATTCACAGAAAGCGTTAAAATGCTGTGTTGTGATTCACTCTCAGTTCCCACAGGCCTCTCTCCTGATGTATATGACTATCTTCATCGCAGCACAACTGGTTTGAATCACATCATTGTTGAAGAGAATCATGTCCATCAAAATTGATCATCATATAGTCTTGTTGCTGTGTATAATGTTCTCCTGGTTCTGTTGATTTCACTCAGCATCAGTTCATGCAAGTCTTTCCAATCCTCTCTGAAATCCTCCTGTTGGTCGTTTGTTACAGAACAATAATATTCCATAACATTCATATACCATAATTTATTCAGCCATTCTCCAATTGATGGGCATCTTTTCAATTTCCAGTTTCTTGCCACTACAAAAAGGGCTGCCACAAACATTTTTGCACATGTGGGTCCCTTTCCCTCCTTTAAAATCTCTTTGGGATATAGGCCCAGTAGAAACACTGCTGGGTCAAAGGGTATGCACTGTTTGATAACTTTTTGAGCAGAGTTCCAAATTGCTCTCCAGAATGGTTGGATCCGTTCACAGTTCCACCAACAATGTATCAGTGTCCCAGTTTTCCCACATCCCCTCCAACAGCTATCATTATCATTTCCTGTCATTTTAGCCAATCTGACAGGTGTGTAGTGATATCTCAGAGTTGTCTTAATTTGCATTTCTCTGATCAATAGTGACTTGGAGCACCTTTTCATGTGACCAGAAATAGTTTCAATTTTTCGTCTGAAAATTGTCTGTTCATATCTTTTGACCATTTGTCAATTGGAGAATGGCTTGAATTCTTATATATTTGAGTCAATTCTCTATATATTTTAGAAATGAGGCCTTTATCAGAACCTATGGATGTAAAAATATTTTCCCAGTTTACTGCTACCCTTCTAATCTTGTCTGCATTCATTTTGTTTGTACAAAAACTTTTCAACTTAATATAGTCAAACTTATCTATTTTGTGATTAATGATGACCTCTAGTTCTTCTTTGGTCACAAATTCCTTCCCCCTCAACAGGTCTGAGAGGTAAACCATCCTACATTGTTCTAATTTGTTTATAATATCATTCTTTATGCCTAGATCATGAATCCATTTCGACCTTATCTTGGTGTATATGGTGTTAGGTGTGGGTCAATGCCTAATTTCTTCCAGACTAGTTTCCAATTATCCCAGCAGTTTTTGTCAAATAGTGAGTTTTTATCCCCAAAACTGGGGTCTTTGGGTTTATCAAACACTAGATTACAATTGTCATTGAGTATTTTGTTCTGTGAACCTAACCTATTCCACTGATCCACTACTCTATTTCTTATCCAGTACCAAATGGTTTTGGTGACCACTGCTTTATAATATAGTTTTAGATCTGGTGCAGCTAGGCCACCCTCATTTGCATTTTTTCATTAATTCCCTTGAAATTCTTGACCTTTTGTTTTTCCAGATGAATTTTGTTGTTATTTTTTCTAGTTCAGTTAAATAATCTCTTGGGAGTTTGATTGGTATAGCACTAAATAGATAGATTAGTTTAGGTAGTATTGCCATCTTTATTATATTCGCCTCACCTATCCAAGAGCACTTGATGTTTTTCCAATTGTTTAGATCTGACTTTATTTGTGTGGAGAGTGTTTTGTAGTTTTGCTCATATAGATCCTGACTTTCCCTTGGCAGATATATTCCCAAATATTTTATACTATCGATAGTTATTTTGAATGGAATTTGTCTTTGTATCTCTTGCTGTTGCATTTTGTTGGTGATGTATAAAAATGCTGATGATTTATGTGGATTTATTTTGTATCCTGCAACTTTGCTAAAGTTGTGGATTAATTCTAATAGTTTTTTAGTTGATTCTCTAGGGTTCTCTAAGTAGACCATCATATCATCTGCAAAGAGTGATAATTTGGTTTCCTCATGACGTACTCTAATTCCTTTAATCTTTTTCTTGTCTTATTGCCAAGGCTAGCATTTCTAATACAATATTGAACAGTAATGGTGATAGTGGGCAACCTTGTGTCACACCTGATCTTATTGGGAATTGTTCCAGTTTATCACCATTAATATGATGCTAGCTGATGGTTTTAAATAGATGCTACCGACTATTTTAAGGAAAAGTCCATTAATTCCTATACTCTCTAATGTTTTTAATAAGAATGGATGTTGGATTTTATCAAATGCTTTTTCTGCATCTATTGAGATTATCATATGTTTTTTGTTAGTTTGGTTATTAATATAGTCAATTATGTTAATAGTTTTCCTAATATTGAACCATCCCTGCATTCCTGGTATAAATCCTACTTGGTCATGGTGTATTATTTTAGGAATGATTTTCTGTAATCTCTTTGCTAATATTTTATTTAAGATTTTTGCATCAATATTCATTAAGGAGATTGGTCTATAATTTTCTTTCTCTGTTTTGTTTTACCTGGTTTAGGTATCAGTACCATGTCTGTATCATAAAAAGAGTTTGGTAGGAGTCCTTCATTCTCGATTTTTTCGAATAGTTTATATAATATTGGAGTTAACTGTTTTTTAAATGTTTGGTAGAATTCACATGTAAATCTATCTGGTCCTGGGGATTTTTTCTTAGGGAGTTGATTAATGACTTGTTCTATTTCTTTTTCTGAAATGGGACTATTTAAGTAATTTATTTCCTCTTCTGTTAATCTGGGCAATCTATATTTTTGTAGATATTCCTCCATTTCACTTAGGTTATCAAATTTATTGGCATACAGTTGGGCAAAGTAACTCCTGATTATTGCTCTAATTTCCTCTTCATTGGCAGAAAGTTTTCCCTTTGCATTTTTGAGACTAACAATTTGATTTTCCTCTTTCCTTTTTCTAATTAAATTAACTAGAGGTTTATCTATTTTGTTGGTTTTTTCATAAAACCAACTTTTAGTTTTATTTATTAATTCAATCGTTTTTTTTACTTTCAATTTTACTAAACTCTCCTTTTATTTTTAGGATTTCAAGTTTGGTATTTGATTGGGGGTTTTTAATTTGTTCTTTCTCTAGCTTTTTTAGTTGCAAGCCCAATTCATTGATTTTCTTTTTTTCTATTTTATGCAAATAAGCATCGAGAGATATAAAATTTCCCCTTATTACCGCTTTGGCTGTATCCCACAAATTTTGGTATGTTGTCTCATTATTGTCATTCTCTTGAATGAAATTAGTAATTGTGTCTGTAATTTGCTGTTTCACCCATTCATTCTTTAGGATAAAATTATTTAGTTTCCAATTGGTTTTTGGTCTCTTTTCTCGTGGCCTTATATTGCATGTGATTTTTATTCCGTCATGATCTGAAAAAAATGCATTTATTATTTCTGCCTTCCTGCATTTGATTTTGAGGTTTTTGTGTCCTAACACATGGTCAATTTTTGTATAAGTTCCATGGACTGCTGAGATAAAAGTAAACTCCTTTCTGTCTCCATTTAATTTCCTCCAAAGATCTATCATACCTAACTTTTCTAACATTTTGTTTACCTCCTTAACTTCTTTCTTATTGATTTTGTGGTTTGATTTATCAAGTTCTGAGAGAGGGAGGTTGAGATCCCCCACTATTATAGTTTTGCTGTCTATTTCTTCTTGCATCTCTCTGAACCTTTCCTCTAGGAATTTCCATGCTATACCACTTGGTGCATATATGTTTAGTATTGATATTGCTTCATCATCTATGGTACCCTTTAGGAAGATATAATTTCCTTCTTTGTCTCTTTTAATTAAGTCTATCTTTGCTTTTACTTGGTCTGAGATCAGGATTGCTACCCCTGCTTTTTTTTGTTCACCTGAAGCATAATAGATTCTGCTCCAGCCTTTTACCTTCACCCTGTATGTATCTCTATGTTTTAGATGTGTTTCTTGTATACAACATATTGTTGGATTCTGGTTTTTAATCCAATCTGCTATCTGCTTCTGCTTTAAGGGAGAGTTCATCCATTCACATTCACAGTTAAAATAACTAATTCTGTATTTCCTGCCATCTTATTTACCCTAGCTTATGCTTTTCTCTTTCTTATCCCCTTTCCCTCCTCCCTACTATTTTGCTTTTGAAAACCACTTCCCTCAAACAATCCTTCCCCTTTAGAGCCCCACCCCCTCCCTTTTCCCCCCTTTCCCTCCAGTTTCCTTATAAGTACGTCTATTATTCCCTCTGAGCCAAATCTGATGAGATGGAGATTAACCCAATTCTCATTCCCTTCCCTTTTCTCCCCTGAATCATTATAGGTTTTCTCTGCCTCTACATGTGACGTAATTTCCCTTATTTTACCTCCTTTTCCTCTTCTTCCAGTGTTATCCCTTTTCTACCTCTAATTTCTTTTTCAGTTTATCATATCATAAGATTCATAAAATCACAATAAACATATAATAATAATCATAAAATCACAGTA
>JAJPUD010026646.1:0-16288 GCA_023553655.1 Myrmecobius fasciatus
TCTTCAAAGAAAGCCTTGTGACATGGAGACCAATTTATGTCTCTCTTTGGGGCTTTTTCTGGAGTTGCTTTACCTTTAGGGGCCTCAGGATTTGAGGTCTGTTCTTCCCTCTCTCCATAAAAGTTGTCTATGTTGAGAGCTCTTTTTGGTTTTTTATTCATTTTTTTAAAGGTGTGAGGTCTGTTTAGGGCAAAGGTGGGACAGCTGCTTTAATTTGCCCTGGGGCAGTTCTGCTGATTGAGTTATTTCAGGAACTGGGCAGTTCTGCTGATTGAATTATGTCAGGTACTGGGCAGCTCAGCTGATTGAATTATTTCTGGTGGTGATCAGTCCTGCTGATTGATTGATCACCCTGGGGTGTTGTGTAATGGCAGCTAGGTCTGATGCTCATCAGGGGTTCAGTGGTTCACAATCTACCCCCCACAAAAGGCAGACCCCCCAAGCCACCTGCCCACAATCAGGACAGATTGGCCCAAGAGGCCCTCAGAAGACTCCCAGGTGTGTGAAAAGCACAACGCTCCCACTCCTGTTCCAACTCCTGTTCCAGTTCCCTGCTCCAGCTCCCTGCCCCAGTCTCCCTGCGCTGGAGTCTGGGTTCAGCAGACCACCCCCCTGCCCAATTAAAACAGACCTGTTTTGAGGTTCTTCCAGAGTATCTTCTTCAAGAATCGTGTTGTTCTCCAGATATTGTGGATTTTTTTGCTTCAAAATCAGTCTAGAGGCATCATATGTTGTTGGTTTGAGGGAAGGTTACTGGAGGTTACAGAGACTCCTGTCTGATCTCCGCCACCATGGCTCCACCCCCGAAAGGAAGCCAGTTTGACAACTTTTTCAGCATAGCTCCAAATTGCTCTCCAGAATGGTTGGATCCGTTCACATCTCCACCAACAATGCATCAGTGTCCCAGTCTTCCCACATCCCCTCCAACACCTGTCATTATCCTTTCCTGTCATTTTAGCTTCTCTGACAGGTGTGTAGTGGTACCTCAGAGTTGTCTTAATTTGCATTTCTCTGATCAATAGTGATTTGGAGCACCTTTTCATAAGACTAGAAATAGTTTTAATTTCATCATCTGAAAATTGTCTGTTCATATCCTTTGACCATTTATTGATTGGAGAATGGCTTGAATTCTTATAAATATGAGACAATTCGCTATATATCTTAGAGATGAGACCTTTATCAGAACCCTTAAATGTAAAGATGATTTCCCAATTTCATGCTTCCCTCCTAATCTTGTCTGCATTAGTTTTGTTTGTACAGAAACTTTTTAACTTAATATAATCAAAATTATCTATCTGATGTTCAATTAAGAGTTTCAGATCTTCTTTGGACATAAATTTATTCCATTTCCACAGGTCTGAGAGGTAAACTATCCTGTGTTCCTCTAATTTGCTTATGATATCACTCTTTATATCTAGGTCATGAACCCTTTTAGATATTATCTTGATGTGCAGTGTTAGGTATGGGGCCAGCCTTAATTTCTTCCACACTAGTTTCCAATTTTCCCAGCAGTTTTTGCTGAATAGTGAGTACTTATCCCAAAAGCTGGGGTCTTTGGGTTTATCAAACACTAAATTGTTAACGTTATTACCTAGATTGTCCTGATATCCTATCCTATGCCACTGATCGACCGTTCTATTTCACAGCCAGTATCAAATTGTTTTTGATGACCGCTGCTTTATAATATAGTTTTAAATCTGGTACAGCAAGGCCACCTTCATCTGTATTTTTTTTTCATTAATTCCCTTGAAATTCTTGACCTTTTGCTCTTCCAAATGAACTTTGCTACTATTTTTTCTAGATCTGTAAAATAATTTCTTGGGAGTTTGGTATGGCACTAAATAAGTAAATTAGTTTAGGTAGTATTGTCATTTTTATTATATTTGTTCAGCCTACCCATGAGCACTTAATGTTTTTCCAATTGACTAAATCTGATTTTATTTGTGTGCAAAGTGTTTTGTAGATTGGTTTGTATAGTTTCTGACATTTTCTTGGGAGATACATTCCCAAATATTTTATCCTATCATCTGTTATTTTGAATGGAATTTCTTTTTCTATCTCTTGCTGCTGAATTTTGTTGGTAATATATAAAAATGCTGATGATTTATGTGGATTTATTTTAAATCCTGCAACTTTGCTAAAGTTGTGAATTGTTTCTAGTAGTTTTTTAGTTGAATCTCTAGGGTTCTCTAAGTATATTATCATGTCATCTGCAAAGAGTGATAATTTGGTTTCTACATTACCTACTCTAATTCCTTTTATCTCTTTTTCTTCTCTTACTGCCAAAGCTAACATTTCTAATACAATATTAAATAGTAATGGTGACAGTGGGCAGCCTTGCTTCACTCCTGATCTTATTGGGAATGGTTCTAGTTTGTCTCCATTATATACGATGCTTGCTGATAGTTTTAAGTAGATGCTACTAATCATTTTAAGGAAAAGCCCATTTATTCCTATACTCTCTAGTGTTTTTAATAGGAATGGGTGTTGGATTTTATCAAATACTTTTTCTGCATCTATTGAGATAATCATATGGTTTTTGTTAGTTTGGTTATTAATATAAATGATTATGCTGATAGTTTTCCTGCTATTGAACCAGCCCTGCATTACTGGTATAAATCCTACTTGGTCATGGTGTATTATCCTGGAGATAGCTTTCTATAATCTCATTGCTAAAATCTTATTTAAAACTTTTGCATCAATATTCATTAGGGAAATAGGTCTATAGTTTTCTTTCTCTGTTTTCACCCTGCCTGGTTTAGCTATCAGCACCATATCGGTCTCATAGAAGAATTGGTAGTATACCTTCTGTCCCTATTTTCTCAAATAGTTTGTATAGTATTAGAATTAATTGTTCTTTGAATGTTTGGTAGAATTCACATGTAAAAACATCTGGCCCCGGAGATTTTTTCTTAGGGAGTTGATTAATAGCTTGTTCTATTTCTTTTTCTAAAATGGGGCTATTTAAATAATTTATTTCCTCTTTTGTTAACCTGGGAAATCTATATTTTTGTAGATATTCCTCCATTTCATTTACATTATCAAATTTATTGGCATAAAGTTGAGCAAAGTAACTCCTAATTATTACTGTAATTTCCTCTTCATTGGAGGAAAGTTCTCCCTTATCATTTTTGAGACTAACAATTTGATTTTCCTCTTTTCTTTTTCTGATCAATTTAACTAAAGGCTTATCTATTTTGTTGGTTTTTTCATAAAACCAAATCTTAGTTTTATTTATTAATTCAATAGTTTTCTTATTTTCAATTTTATTAATCTCACCTTTTATTTTCAGAATTTCTAATTTGGTATTTAATTGAGGGTTTTTAATTTGCCCTTTTTCTAGTTTTTTTTTTCTAGTTTTTTTAATTGTAAGCCCAATTCATTCCGCTTTGGCCATATCCCACAAATTTTGGTATGTTGTCTCATTATTGTCATTCTCCTGGATGAAATTTTCGATTGTGTCTATAATTTGCTCTTTCACCCATTCATTCTTCAGGATTAGATTATTTAATTACCAATTAACTTTTGGTCTATTTTCTCCTGGCCTTATATTCCATGTGAGTTTTATTGCATCATGATCTGAAAAGGATGCATTTACTATTTCTGTTTTTCTGCATTTGATTTTCAGGTTTTTATAGCCTAACACATGATCAATTTTCATATAAGTTCCATGAACCCCTGAGAAAAAAGTATACTCCCTTCTATCGCCATTCAATTTCCTACAGAGATCTATCATACGTAACTTTTCTAACATTTTGTTTACCTCCCTAAATTCTTTTTTACTTATTTGGTGGCTTGATTTATCTAATTCTGAGAGAGCAAGGTTGAGATCCCCCACTAGTATAGTTGTACTGTCTATTTCTTCTTGCATCTCTGTTAGTTTCTCCTCCAGGAATTTGGATGCTATACCATTTGGTGCATATATGTTGAGTATTGATACTGCTTCATTGTCTATGGTACCCTTTAGTAAAATATAGTTTCCTTCCTTATCTCTTTTAATTAGATCTATTTTTGCTTTTATTTGATCTGAGATAAGGATTGCTACCCTTGCTTTTTTTTGATCACTTGAAGCATAAAAGATTCTGCTCCAGCCCTTTATCTTTACTTTGTATGTATCTCTATGTTTTAGATGTGTTTCTTGTAAACAACATATTATAGGATTCTGGCTTTTAATCCAGTCCACTATCCACTTAGGTTTTATGGGAGAGTTCATCCCATTCACATTCACATTTAAAATAACTATATCTATATTTCCTGCCATCTTATTTACTCAGTTATAATTTTCTCTTCCCTTTCCCTTTTCTCCCTTCCCCCCTCCCCAGTATTTTGTTTTTGATGACCACCTTCCTCTAACAGTCCTCCCCCCTTTAGAACCCTCCCTCTTTTTTACACCTTTCCCCTAATCCTTCTATTAGTTTATCCCTTTCTTTTCCTCCTTTGCCTTCTACTTCCCTATAGGGAAGGAGGGCCAAGTTTTTCCCTGAAACCAAATGTGTCTAATATACTCTTTTAGATCCCAATCTAATGAGAGTAAGATTTACACAATACTCATAGCCCTCCCTTCTTTCCCTCAATTATATTAGATTTTCTATGTCTCTTCATGAGACTTTGCCTTATTTTACCTTCTTTTTTTCTTACTTTGTTTTACCTCCTTTCCCTCCCCCCCCTTTTTTTTTACAATATGATATCCCTTCCACCTCTAATTCCTTTTCCATTATTATCAAAGTGAAATCAAATTATACCCCCATTCTTTAAGGATATCCATAGTAGAGATATAGTTCTCAAGAGTTCTTTCCTTTTTACCTTTTTATGCTTCTCTGGAGTTCTGTGTTTGGACATCAAATTTTTTGTTCAGATCTGGTCTTTTCATTAGAAATAGGTGAAATTCTCCTGTATCATTGAATGACCATCTTCTTCCCTGGAAGATAATGCTCATTCTAGCTGGATAGCTTATTCTTGGCTGTAATCCAAGTTCTTTTGCCTTTTGGAATATCTGATTCCAGGCCCTTCGATCCTTCAATGTGAAAGCTGACAGATCCTGTGTAATTCTAATGACAGTTCCTTGGTATCTGAACTGTTTTTTTCTAGCTGTTTGCAGTATCTTTTCCTTGTTGCGATAGTCCTGAAATTTGGCCACGATATTCCTTGTGGTTTTAATTTTGGGGTGTCTTTCAGGAGGTGATCAGTGAATTCTTTCAATGCCAACTTTTCCTTCTGATTCTAAAACATCAGGGCAATTCTTTTTCATGATTTCCTGGAAGATAGCATCCAGGTTCTTTTTTTCATTGTGGCTTTCAGGGAGTCCAATAATCCTTAGATTGTCTCTCCTGGATCTGTTTTCCAAGTCAGTTGTTTTTCCTAGGAGATATTTCATATTTTCTTCTATTTTTTTTCATTTTTTTGTTTTTGTTTGACTGATTCTTGTACTCTTATTGAGTCATTCATTTCTATTTGTTCAATTTTAATTTTTAAGGTATTATTTCCTTCAGTAATCTTGTTAGCTCCTTTTGTAATTGGCCAATTGAATTTTTTGGTTCATTGCATTCTTTTTCCATTTTGCCAACTTTATTTTTCAGTGAATTGTTGTCTTTTCCCAATTCACTAATTTTGTTTTTCAGTGAATTGTTATCTTTTTCCAATTCATCAATTTTGTTTTTCAGTAAATTGTTGTCTTTTTCCAGTTCACTATTTTTATTTGCCAGTGAGTTGGTGACTTTTTCCAATTCACCAGTCTTATTTTCCAGTTTTTCACATCTCTGTGGCAGGGCGATATTTCCTTTTTATACTGCTCTCAATTTATTTCCCCATTCTTCTTCTAACTCTCTTTGGAGATTCTTTATGCAATCTTCCAGGAAAGCCTTCTGAAAAGGGGACCAGCTCATGTCCACCTTTGTGACTTCCTCTGGGATTATTTTCAGAACCTCAGGATCTGGGGTCTGCCATACTTTCTCTCGGTAAAAGCTGTCTATGGTGAGAGCTCTCTTCTACTTCTTGCTCATGATTTTGAGCTGAGGTATCAGTCACCAGCAGGGAATTCTGCTGCAGTTTCAATTTGCCCTGGGGCAGTTTGCCGAGTAGACTTCTGGTCTGAGGCTGGTTGGCAGAACCAGTTGGGAGGCTCAATTTTTCTCGGTCTGAGGGAAGGTCTCAGGAGCTCACAGAGAATCCTGTCTGCAGTTCACCATCTTGGCTCCGCCCCCTCTCAAATATATTTTGTTTAATAAATTTTTCATAAAACAAATAGTAGATGCAAACTGGGCTCAAAGTTAGGAAATATCTATTTTTTCTGGGCCTAACTCCTAGATAGGTAAGAGTAAATTAATAGTATTTTAAAGGATGAAAACAAAGTTTCACATATAAATAGCATAAACAACACCAACAAAAAACAAAACAAAACAAAACCAAAAAAAACCCACTTTCTTGGGATGATCCCTCTTGCTTTTCCTTTACCTATACTATAGTTTTAAGGAGGAAAAATGTTTGGAATAAGGGTTTGATTAATTAATTAATTGAAGAGCTCATCTTACTTGTCTTACCCCTACTATACATGTATGCCTCATACTTAGAATATAGAAAAGACACAAAATTAAGGATATTTATTTTGAACATAAAAATCTGTGGGCAGTCATATGGACATGTATAGAGAAAGGAGAAAATGTAATTTCTGGCTCCAAGAAATAAAATATTTTGTAATGAAGAACTTCAGAGATAATCTCATGATTAGAAGGGATCTTGGTGGTTACCTAGTCAAAATTATGCTTCATCAAAAATGTTTTCTATGATTTTGTTTTTTGTTATTTGTCCTTCATTCTCAAGGAAAACCATGACATCAGGGAGGTGATGCCATGAAACACAAGTGAATTGGATTTAAATGAGGGAGAGCGGTGCAAGGTTACCTTACTCACTTTCCCCTCCAAAACCATCTGGGTCCAGTGGCCAATTATAGATCAAGATGACTGGAGATGGCCCTGGATGAATGGGAGACTTTTGTCTTTTTAAACTAAGGTCTTCAACAGGCCTCAGTTTGACTGAAGTCACCCTTTAGTGATTAAGACTATGTAGCAATTGAGGCAAACAATCTCCCCTTTCATCTAGTCCAAAAAATTTTAAATAAATCTGGGAGGGGGAAACCCTCAAGCTTTTGACCAAAGCAGAAATCACTACTATTTACATTCAATCTGAATCAGTCAGGACACAAGGAAAGACCAAAGAGGGCTTGACCTAGGACCTATTGATGGCCAATGAAAATCAGACTGGTTTTGGTTTAAGGCCTGATATTTAAGAAAGAAATCTAGTCAGAAAACCCCAAGATAAATTGCTATCTAGCCTTAATCACTAAATGGATGCGACCTGTTGAAGACCTTTGCTTAAAAAGTCCAAGGTCTCCCATTTCATTCAGGGCTATCTCCAAACATCTTGATCTATATCTGGCCATTGGATCCAGATGTTTCTTAAGGGAAAGTGAGGAAGATGAACTTGCACAGCCCTCTCTCACTTAAATTCAATTCACTTGCATGTCATGGCATCACCTCCCTGATGTTATGGTCCTCTTCAAGGACCAAGGACAAACAACATACTCTGTGAGTAAAGTTGGCCTAGAATTGGTCACTTGGAAGACTTCTTCCCTCCTTTCTTTCTCCTTCTTTCCCTCCCTTCCTCTCTTCCTTCCTTCCATCCTTTCTTTCCTTCTGATGAGGTCTTCACTGTTAAGTGTGGTTAGCAGAGGTATCTATAAAAATTAATTCCTGGGGCAGGCAGGGAGAAGGCACTGATAGAGATCACTTTAGCTCCATGGTCCCAACCTTTGGGGAGATGGTCCAGTCTGAAATTCAAGTTATGTCAAGCTCCTGAGACCTGCCCTCTGTAAGGGTCTACAGCAGTCTCATCTTGCCATACCCTGTCAGAAATCCTAGTCTTGTCCCTGAAGTTAAATTCTTCCCTACAAAATTTACTTACAGGCCATTCTGCCTTGCAGCGTCCTTCTCCTCACCCTTCTCCTATGCCACATGGTATTTCCCCTAACTCCATTGTGCTTCCCACTTCTCTTCTTGATCACTAACTCTTTTAGGTGCTAAGTCTCTTTCAGGATTTAGCCTGTTGGCTAAGGGCTTGCTCCAAACTCATGGTGTGCTCCCTTTCTATTGGGTAATTAATTGTGAGTTCCACTAAGTAACTTGTCTTTTATATGCTCTCCCATCTCTTTCATATTTACCATTCCTTGTATCTCTTGTAGCCTTTCATTTTGTCTGTAACTTATTCCTCTAAATAAATTTACCTTTTGCCAAAGAGAATGGCCATTGTGAATTCTTCATATGACTGAACCCCAACTTTTGATCCTATCATCATCTATGTCAACTACATCATGTTCATGCTCAAACCACATCATTTCCCTCCTTCCTTCTTTCCCTTCTTCCCTTCATCTTTCTATTCTTTTCTCTCTGTGTCCTTCCCTCTTTCTCTTTTCCCTCTTTCCTTTCTTTCCTCCTTTCTTCCCTCCCTCTTTTCCCACCTCTGTCTACATAGGATACCATATCTTTACCTATAGATGCTCTTAAAAGCATTTTTCTATGATATTCCTAACAAACAGAAAGCTAATCTTTGCTTGTAGATTTTTCATGAAAAGATACCCATTAAATTTTAAGGCAATCAATTTCACTTTGGATGATTTTTCTCTTAAACGAGTCTAAACCTCCCTCTCAGTATTCCACCTATGGCTCCTAGTGCTGCCCTTAAGGACCAAAAAGAATAAATCCTAGTCTTCTATCTCATGACAGGGATTCAGAAATAGTTGAAGATAGACACCAAGTTTCCTTCACCTGAACTTTCTCTTCTATTAGTTAAACCTTTCGAATTTTCTATATTCATCCTTTAATAATCTGGTCTTGAAGTTATCCTCTCTGTGGGATAGGAGAAAGACTGATGGGTTTAGAGTCAAAGAATCTAGACACAGCTTCCAACTCTGCCCATTTATTAGGTGTACCACTGAGCAATATATATCATTTTTCTGGGTGAAAGAAATATCCCAGTTATTCAGTGGAAAATGAGGAGAATGGACCAAAGAGCTCTAATATTACAACTCTAAATATGATAACATTATTCTAATAAACCTCCTACATAATGTGTTAAGTTTTTAAATATCCTTGCTAAAATATACCCAACACTGAAGAACTTTGTGAGTACTTCATCAGATCCTCGTGTGAGATATATTGAAGAGAATAATACAACTGGAGTCAGTAACACCTATGTATGAATTCCAATCCCAAATGACTTTACACTGTGGAAGTCACTTAATCTCAAGAATGCTCATCGTTATGTTGGAGGGGATGTGGGAAGACTGGGACACTGATGCATTGTTGGTGGAGCTGTGAACGGATACAGCCATTCTGGAGAACAATTTGGAGCTATGCTCAAAAAGTTATCAAACTGTGCATACCCTTTGACCCAGCAGTGTTTCTATTGGGCTTATATCCCAAAGAAATCATAAAAGAAGGAAAGGGCCCCACATGTGCAAGAATGTTTGTGGCAGCTCTTTTTGTGGTGGCTAGAAACTGGAAACTGAGTAGATGCCCGTCAATTGGAGAATGGCTGAATAAATTATGGTATATGAATGTTATGGAATATTATTGCTCTGTAAGAAACGACCAACAGGACGATTTCAGAGAGGCCTGGAGAGACTTGCATGAACTGATGCTGAGTGAGATGAGCAGAACCAGGAGATCGTTGTACACGGCAACAACAGTACTATATGAGGATCAGTTCTAATGGACATGACTCTCTTCAACAATGAAATGCTTCAAACCAATTACAATTGTGCAGTGAAGAAGGCCATATACACTCAGAGTGAGGGATGTGAAATGTGGACCACAACATAACATTTTCATGTTCTCTATTGATGTTTGCTTGCATTGTATCTCCTTTATCGGATTATTCTCTCTTATAGATACGATTTCTCCTGAACAAAAAAAAAATGATGTGTGGCAATAACTATACATATATTCGACTTAAGTATTCTAACATAATTATCATGTAGTGGATATATCCTGCTATCTAGGGGAGGGGTGGGGAGTAGGGGGGAAAATTTGTAACAGAAAGCTTTGTAAGGGTTAATGTTTAGGAATTACCCATACATATGTTTTGCAAATAAAAAGTATTAATAATAAAAAAAATTTAAAAAAAAGAATGCTGGGGCAGCTAGGTGGTACAGTGGATAGAGCACCAGCCCTGAAGTCAGGAGGACCTGAGTTCAAATCTGGTCTCAGACACTTAACATTCCCTAGCTGTGTGACCCTGGGCAAGTCACTTAACCCCAATTGCCTCAGCAAAAAAAGCAAAAAAAAAAAAAGAAAGAAAAAGAAAAAAAAAGAAAAAAAAAGAATGCTCATCGTTGTCATCTGTAAAATAAAAAAAAATTATAATAATTGTATTTAACTCATAGAGTTGTGCTAATCAAATGAGAGAGCAGTGGTAAAGTTCTTTGTGAGCCTAAAATAATATATAAAAATTAACTAGTCTTACTCTTGTCTGAATTATCTCCAAGTTATCAATGTCCATCCCATATTAAAAAAGGAACCTAACATACCAGATGAGGTTAGAGCAGGATGGAAATTACCATGGGAAAAGGCCTAATTATCAAATGCAAATAAGTCATGAAGTTTAAGTATCATATAAAGTAGTGTATCTTATGTAATTTAGAATCAGTATGAAAAAAATCTGAAAAATCCTTTGGCATTAAAAAGATATAAAATTTTTAATGCAAAAAAAATGTTAAGTCTGGAAAATAAAATCACCAAAGATAAGGACAGCTAGGTGGGCATATTTATGCATCCAGGGTTTGCTAGGAGGGGCCAAGCATATGTTTATTTTCCCCCATTTAATAGTATTTTATTTTTTCCAGTTACCAAATTTTATCCAGTTTCTAACATTTACTTTTATAAGATTTTGATTTCAATTTTTTTCTCCCTTCTCTTCCCCTTTCACAAGGCAGTAAGCGATTTGTAACTAGTTATACATGTACAATAATATTACACATATTTCCGCATTAGTCATGTTGTGAAAAAAAAAGAATCAGAACAAAAGGTAAAAATCATAAGGAAGAAAAGTACAACAAAAAATTGAAAATAATATGCTTCAATCTACATTCAGACTCCATACTTCTTTCTCTGGATGTGGATAGAATTTTCCACTATGAATCTTGTGGAATTGTCTTAGATAACTGTATTGCTGAGAAGAGGTCAAAGTTGATCATCACACAATATTGTTGTTACTACATACAGTGTTCTTCTGATTCTGCTCATTTCATTCAGCATCTGATCATTTAAGCCCAAGTTTTTCTGAAATCTGCTACTCATCATTTCTTATAGAACAATAGTATTCCATTATATTCATTTACCACAATTTGTGAGCATGTTTCAAAAAGAAAAGTGATACTCAAGAAGAAAACTATCACCTTTTTTTAAGTTTATATTTTAAAGTAACATTTAGTGATTAACCAAAAATAAGTGCAGTTAAGTTTTCGTTTCTTTGATGATTAAAAACCACATCTTTTATAAGTGGTAAACAACAAGGGTTTTTTTCTATAGAAATAAATAAACAAAATTCTTGCATTTATTTCCTAATGGAATGTGCCTTTGATGGCAAGTGTGAGTGCTCATGAAAAGTAAGAGCTAGTAATTGTAGACCTTTAACTTGGAAAAGATGGTATTTTCAATGTTTTTGAAATAAAATGCTGCTACTATAGCTCCCAGAAAAAAATACAGTATTGTTCAGTAGCAGGCTAGCATAATCTCCAAATGGGAAAGAATTGTTTAAACAAAAATGATTAACAGATTGAAAGTTTTTGACTTTGAATTGAAATTCAAGATAAGTAAGGAGAATTTAAGAAAGCAACTTAATGCTGTCAATGAATGAAGAGGCCTAGTTGAGGGAATGAATAAATGGGGGAGAAATGAATTTAAGAAAAAGCATCTATTTATTGGTTACCATATTCCAATTATAGTGCTTTGGGCTGGGTATACAAATATAAAAGTGTAGACAGTAGAGAAGTATAAAGAACTTTTGTTTGGTAAAACCTATGAGTGAATTTAGTCAATTGTAAGCTCAATAAAAGTCTTAACAGCATGGCAATCTTCCTCCAAACTGCCAGTATGATTTTCCCTAAGCAAAGATCTGATCATGAAATTTCTCTACTAAATGAGTACTAGAGGTTCCCTATTGCCTGTAGGATCAAATATAAATTCCTCTGTTTAATTTTAAAGTCCTTCACAACCTAGCCCCAGCATATCTTTCCAGACCATTACCATCACTTCCCCTTCCTGTACTGATTGAGCCAAACTGGTCTTTCCCCAGTTTCTCATTAGTTTCACTCCATGTTCTCTTCCCCATCCCCTTGCCTTTGCCCCATGCTTGAATGTGCTCCTTTGCTATCTCTGCCTCACAAATCCTTCTCTTGAAACCATAAACTTCTTCAACTAGCTCTTCCTGAACACTTCAACTACTTGTGTCCTTCCTCAACTATCTTGATCACTTATATTTACTTGTACTTATTCTCTTTAGCTTATTTATTCTGTATATGCTTTTACTTTTACTTATCTGCTCTGTTTAAATGTAAGGAGAGTAGAGATTGCTCCACTGTTGCATTTTTATCTCTAAAGTTTAACATGTATTGTAACTGTTATATAGCAGTCATTAATTTTTTTGTTGATTAACTGACCTATTAGCAAAAACAAAATAAACAAAATACTATATTTGATCAATTAATAGAAATGTAGTATCTCCAACAAATTAAGTGATCGTGCTATTTTATTTTGTAGATTTCAGACACTTTCTAGTATAGGAGTTCCTAACTGGGAGATTATCAGCTCACTTAAAAATATTTAATAGTGATTATTTCAGTGTAATCTATTTTCTTCCTAATCCTAATATTTTAATTTTTGAATTGCATTTTGATAAAGGCTCTAAAAAGGCTAAAGAAGGCTATAAATTGCCTACTATGTGCTAGGCATTGTGCAATGCTGGGGACACATAGAAAAAGATAAACACAAAAAAATTAAGAATTATTCTCTATTTTTGTATTTGGTCCTGAGAATCACATTTAGAAAGAACATTAGTATGCCGATGTATGTTCAAAAGTGAGCAACTGGGATAGTTAGAATCCTGGAAACTGTATCATAGATGAGACAGGTGCAAAAACTGAGAGGTTTTATTTTAGCCTACAGAAAAGATGAGTTGCTAGGTAGAAGAGGAGAGAAGAGAAGTCAGAAGAGACTAAATTATGATCATCTCCAGAGAACAGAAATGAGAACAATGGACGACAATTAGAAAGGCAGGTTTCAACACAATACAAGAAGGAAAAAATATGAAAGCAGTCCAAAAAACAATTCAAAACCATGTAATACTCTAAAGTTCATAAAGCACTTGACTTCTAACACCTTGTAGGTTATATATTGTAAGTTATATATCCATTTTACAGAGGGATTCCTCATATGTTTAAATATAAAAGTTTGAGATTAGAATATCTTGTTCCAGACTTGAAATGAAACATGTTTTTATACTATACAAATTGTCTTTAATTTTAGCTAATTCAAAAGCTAAATAGGCTGCTTCTGGGGGAAATTTCCTCCCATTAAAAGGCTCTAAACTATTTGTAAAAGACATTCTAGTGGAGATTCTTATTCTGGTACAAGAAGAAAGTCCTTACCTTTGAGAATATTTCCAAATCTAAATTTCTATTGTTTCAAGAAAGGATAATAAAGACAGTACATTGTTTGTGCTGAAAGCTTCCTTAGCCTTGGGCTTCTGAGAATAAATAAGCCTTGGGCTTCTGAGAATAAATAAGTAAGAGTAACTCAGTTAAAATAAATAACAGATTTCCTGAAAATTAGAATGAAGTAAAGAGAACTCAGTGACCACCAAGGGATCATGAGAAATTTTAGAAAAAGATTGAAAAAACTAAGGAAAATTTAGATATCTACTATCAAAAATAAGTATGCTTAAAAACAGGTGGAGTGATAACTTAAGAATCAATCAAATCTCTTGAAAACAATAATAAAACAACATGACAAATATGATTAAAATTCTTGGATCTTTCAGAATGAGATGGCAAAGAGAAAATAGAAGGAATCAATCTATCATTTTGTTGAGGTTCAAAGAAGACCCCAAAAAGTTGGGGTTTCAAATCAGTGTCATAAGATGTCTCAAAAGAATTTGCAGGCAAGAAAAAAATAGCAAAACTATAATAGTGGGAAATCTCAACCTTGCTCTCCCAAAACTAGATAAATTGAAGCACAAAATAAATAAGAAATTAGTTAAGGAGGTAAATAGAATACTAGAAAAGTTAGGTATGATAAATCTTTGGAGAAAATTGAGTGGAGATAGAAAGGAGTACACTTTTTTCTCAACAATTCATGGAATCTATACAAAAATTTAACACATATTAGAGCATAAAGACATAAAAACAAATGTATAAAGGCAAAAATAGTAAAATTTTTTTCAGATCACAATGCAATAAAAATTACATTCAATAAAGTTCCAAGGGAAAATAGACTAAAAAGTAATCCGAAATTAAATAATCTAATCCTAAAGAATGAATGGGTGAAACAGCAAATGATTAGATACTCATCAATTGGAGAATGGCTGAATAAGTTGTAGCACTTCCTCTCACCCTTCCATCCATGTATCCCTCCTCCAGTCAGGAGGAAAGGGGAAAAGAAGAGAAAGAGATTTTCTTTTCTCTATGCACTATCTATGTATTCCTGGCATTCCCAGGAGTGGTAAACTTAATTTAGTTAGATTTGTTTCCAAATTACTTGACACACATACACAAAAATTATTTATCTCAACACTGGCATTTATGTTGGTTGAATCTAAAAACCCATATAAAATTATCAAATGTGAAGCAATTATTTCTAATAAAACAGTTAACATTCATATAGCATTTGTTTTATGCTAAGCACTTTTGCAATCCTGATCTTCACAACAACAGCCATTATAATTTCTCTTTACAAATCAGAAAACCGGGCAGAGATATAATAACTTGCCATGAATTACATAACTAATACATTTCTGCAACTGAACCCAAGAATGTGGGTTTACCAAATGCAGAGGCCAACTGGCTCCCTCACCACACATTGCCATGCTGGGTGCTAACAGGGGCACCTGGATTTTTTCCAGGCAGTTGCTGAACATAACCTTCTGAAGGCTGGGGTGGCTGGTGCCAGGATCTCCCTTTGATGGTAGTTTCAGGTACCAGGGCTCAGGGAATGTTGACCATGAGATCTAACCCCCTCACTCCACCCTCATTCCCCCACGCTGGGTTGGAAGGTACTTGGGCAAAGTCATGTGGGGCCCCCATTGCTATTGCTACTTCCCCCATTTCTACAGTGGGGCAGAATTTGAGTTTCCCTACAATTCTTGAATATTCTCATTTCCTAATCTGATCTTGAGATATGTGGAGCTAAAAGAGGAACATGTGCTATATTGATCTTGCTAGCAATCTGCACAACTGAGATAACGCTTAGGACTCCTGAGAGTGGAGCATGCTGAGTGATCAAGGTTGTGGAGAGTGCCCCTTAAAACTTTCTAGGAGGTTTTCTCTTTTCAGCCTCTTTCTTAGCCTTTATGTAAAGTGAATCATATTTCCATTTCCCAATGGAGCAGAAGGTGAATCTGAACAAGATAGAAATAAAGGAAGGGTTAGCAAAAAATTGCTATTTACCTAGTTTTGCTTTCTTTTCATTCTCTTTTTTCAGAATGTTGTAAATTCTTGGAATTAACTCCAATGTCACAGAAATTTTTTTTTTATTTCTTGCAATCTTAAAATGACTAATTGCCAAACTCCTTAATCATTACTCTCAAAACCTTGAGAATCTGCTGAGATATTATTTTAGTGGTTGTATAATTTTAATTAGCTAACTTTACTTCTGTAGTCCCCAGTTTGACCAAAAGTGTGGTCTACAGGAAAAAAAAAAGTTAGGCTTTTCCCTTTATAAGGTGGAAGTCAAGGATGTTAAGAAATTTTTTCTCAGTGTTCTAACTATAGTATAGAAGTTTCTTTTTCTTCTTCCTTCTCCTCCTCCTCCTCCTCCTCCTCCTCCTCGTTGTTCTTCTTCTTCCTGCATTTTAAATCTTTCCAGGTAACAAAACCTAGCTCATGGAACAAACATGACATATTTTTTTTTAAATTTTATTTTATTTGCATAACATATGTGTGGGTAATTCTTCAACAATAACCCTTACATAGCTTCCCGTTACAAATTTTTCCCCCCAACTCTCCACCCCTCCCCTAGATGGC
>JAJPUD010026648.1:0-16288 GCA_023553655.1 Myrmecobius fasciatus
AGCGAGGGCCTCGTCTACACCCACCGCAGCTTTGAGGGCATCCCTGAGTAGGGCAGGTGCTGGTATCGTGCCCATTTTACAGATGAACACACCGAGGCTCAGGGGAGGTCAGGGACAAGTCATGACAAGGTCACGAAGGGGTCTGAGCTTTTCTGGCTGCCTCTGCCCACCGTCCG
Source organism: Myrmecobius fasciatus (assembly GCA_023553655.1). Lineage (NCBI taxonomy): Eukaryota > Metazoa > Chordata > Mammalia > Dasyuromorphia > Myrmecobiidae > Myrmecobius > Myrmecobius fasciatus. Next base: position 177 of record JAJPUD010026648.1, read on the forward strand.
CGGGCCCTCTCGGTTAAGTGCTGTGAGGGACTTCGTGGTGGTGAGCCTCTGACTCCATCCAGCCCCAGGTCCTGGGCCCGTCTCCGTGGCGGTGTTTCAAAGGTGACCTCCAGAAGTGGGTCTGGCTGAGGGCGGCCTGACTGATTCCTGACTGTCTCCCGAGGAGCCTGCCGGGGCCTAGCACCGCGGGCACATTTACTTAAGCCTTGCCGCCTGGCATTGGCCCGCCGGGCTGGTCATTTGTCCCCTGCCCGCCTCAGCTGTGAGATGGGCGTAGCCATGGCTCCTCCCTCCTCAGGCGGCTGTGAAGATCAGACGAGATCAGATTTGTAAAGCCCGTGGCACGGTGCCTGGCACAGAGCGGGTGCTGCCATCGCTTGCCACTGGGGCTGCATTGGAACAGTCCTCGGCTCGCTCCCTTTTGCAGGGAAGTCCCCTGGCCAGAAATGTCCTTGTGGAGGGGGCGAGGGGGGCAGAGGCCTATTTTTTTAAATGGGATCCAGTGTGATGAGGCCTGCGTATGTAGCCGGAACCCCCAGGCCCAGAACCCGGGCAGCCCGGGCTTAAAGCAGAACCTTCTGCTCCAGCGGGAGGGGCCGCCTCCGGCTCCTGCCTGAATGCCCCCTTTGTGGTGGCAGTCTGCGTCTGCTCTGCCTGCCAGGCCCGCCCGCCGGCCCGCCGAGGTGCCCCCCTCACGGCCCAGACACCGAGCTGATCTTCCCCCTCAGAATTCCCTTCGGGCCAGCCTGGCGGCCGGGGCTCCGCCGTCTCGGCCCAGCCGAGGTGACGGCCTCCAGCAGAGAGCCAGGCCGGGCCCTTCAGCTGCAGATCGCGCCACCCTCCCGCCCCTCATCAGGGCTGGGGCTCCAGAATTAGCATGCCAGAAATTTCTTCCAAATAACTTGGCTGCCCTCCACCAAGCTCCCAGTCACTGGCTTGGCTTTCAAAGGCTTCAGTGTTGGGAAGGGAGGAGAGAAGGTGCCCTCCGCTCAGCTCCCCGCCTCCTCTCATTGCCCTCTCCAAGGCAGTTTCCCAGCCGTGGGGCGGGGGCCCGGGGGGGCCAGGTTGGGCCGTGAAACTTTCTCAGATTCAGGGGGAAGTGAACGCCACAAGTGGGCTTTCCTTGGTGTATTACTGCCCTACTATGTGGCAGACCCTGGGCCGAGCGGTCTTTGTCCTCGAGGCCCTTCCATCCTCCTGAAGGGAAACCAGCTCTGCCTTCCTGCACTGCTCCCCCCTCCGTGATTTGGGCTTTCACCGGCCTGTTAGAGGCCCCACAGAGGCTGGGCTAGGGGAGCATTTTCCAGTCCCAGGGATTGGAACCTTGCTTTCCCACCCTCTTGCTGGTGGGGAGCTTGTCATGTCATAAGAAAAGGCCAGAGGAAGGTCGGTCTCCCCAAGATGCAGCTGGAAGTAGAGCCCCATTAATGAGACTCAAGGCTTTCTCCCTGAAGTTCTGATCAGTGGGGGCCCCTGGGTTGGGAGGCAAGGCCACGGAGAGAGTCTGGGAGTTGTCCACGGGCCTTTCAGTATGGAAGGTAGCATTGGTGCTGGGAATTAGTGGGAGGGGGCGAGCGTGGGGGGGCCTTCAGGACATAGGTGTCTGTGTGTTTGGGGAGTCATTGTAATTTTGATGTTGGACTGATTGGTGTTGATCCTTATAAAACCCTCTAACTCCTTTGGTCTTCCATAAGCATTTATTATACGCCTACTGTGTACCAGGGTTACAGAGACAACAGTGAAGCAGGCCCTGCCTTTGAGGAGCTCACATTCTGTGGAGATGATGCGCCATGTCAGTTGAGACGCATGTGTGATCATTTGAGGAGGAGGAAGGGGGGGCCAGTAGCTCCGGGGATGGGGAAGGCCTTCCAGAGGAAGTAGCACTGGAGCTGAGCCTTGCCAGGCAGAGCCGAGACAGAAGTGAGGCGGCACAGGAGGCCCTGAGTGCGTGCAGGGAGCCATGGGCACTAGGGCTGGTGCCAAGTTGTAAAGACCTTTAAATATCGTGCATTTGATCCTGGAGGCAGCCAGAGTCCGGAAGGAGGCTCTAGCGCAGAGGTCTGGATGGAGGCAGTGAACCAGGGGGCTGAGGAGGCGGCCATGGCGTTAGTCTGCAGGGCCAGGCCCCCAAGTGGGCCTGCGCTCACTGTGGGAGTGAAGAGTGGGGCCAATGAGGCTTAAGGCTGATCTGATAGGGAGGTGAGAGAGAGGGGTTTGGGGGTGCAGGGAGCAGAGGCCGGGGTGACTGGAAGTATAATGGAGGCTCTCATCAGAAAGAGGGACGGACCACGGGTAAGCTCCCCCATTCTCTCTGAACACATTGTTTCTGAGATGGGCCTGGCTGGATGGCTGGATGGGAGCTCCAAGCACTGGGCAAGAAGTGGTCTCCCTCACGTGGAGAAGAAGTGAGGATTATGGCACAGTCCGGACCCTATTAAAGACACACTCTCGATGCGGTATCTGGTCATTTGGCACAGGTTGGCAGCTGGACTTTATAAGAGAACTGGCAGGGAGGGGGTGGGAGTGTCCCTGACATAGTTTGTAGAGGTCTCCACACTGGCTCTGGATGGGGACCTGACCATCACTTTTACTGCGTGATGGTAGACCGGCTTCTCCCCGCTGCTTGCCAGCGTCCTTTTCCCCCTTTGTGCCCTTTTTTGCCCTGGACAGTGCACACAACCTTCTTTCCTTCTCTGGCTCTGGGTCCCAATTGCTGGGAATGGGATCCTCTCCACTTGTTGCAGGAGAATTCCAGAATGTTTTTCAATGTCATGGAAATTGGTTAGGTAACAAAGCAACTGTTTCTCCGTGTGTTCGTGCCAGATGGGTCCTTCCTGGCAAATGGGCCGGGGCTGCTGGGAGCCTGTCTTTTGGAATTTCTCAAGGGAAACTTGATAAAGGAGTTTTCCAAGCAATGTAAGAGGCTCTGCTGCTAACCCAGCACCATCCCTCAGTGCATGAGAGGAACCCAGCCATCAGCAGCAGCAGCATGTGTGCAGTTCAGATGTTTAATCAGGAAAGCTCGCTTGGTTTGATCCGGAATGAGCTGTTGATGACCCTGGGGCAAAGCATGGAAGCCTTAGGCAAACTCAGCTAAGGCCATGTGAGGGCCAGAGTCCCCAGGGTGGGAGGAGCCAGGCCAGGACCATTAGGAACCGGAGGATTGTGGTCCTTTCTGGGGAAGGACTTGGGCAAGGTTAAGAGGGTGGTGTGGAGATGGGTCCAGTTGGTGGAGAGTGTCCAGACTCGGCCGGGCTGAGGGCATTGAGACCTCCTGAGTTCATTTAGCCCAGAGGTGAAAAGGAAGAGTTACATACACATATCGGAAGGACCCTCTGGCAAAGAAGGAGAAAACTTGTTAAGCCAGACCATCAGACTTGCTAAGGATTCGAGGCTGCTCTGAGAGGCAGTGGGTTAACTCAGCTGACTTGTGAACTGCCTTCCCATCCTGCCCTGCTCAGATTCTCCTCTTGTCTGGCTGGGGCTTTGCTTCTGAATAAAGTGACCGCCATGTTTGAGTTCCATTCTCTGGCAGGCAGAGAAGAACCCCCAAGAAATATGGGCAGGAAAAAGTCGAGTTTCCATCAGACTTTATTCTTAATAAAAATGCAAGCACTGAGGTGGCGGTCTTTGCCTCGACTGGCACCGAAAGTCCAGGCCCCAGGTTTGTCCTTGCAGCACACATCTAAGTGTGGGGGGGTATCTGGAGCTTCCTTCAGCATAAGAGAGAAGCATGGGCAAGGAGAGGAGGAGCTGCACTGGTGGGCAGGAAGAGGCCGACAGGGGTGATAACATCTGGGGGGACTAGCCCCCCTTGTTCAGACTGTGAGGAAGGGCTTTCTGAAGGGGGTCATTTCATTAGAGTCTGGATCATCCCTAGAGTCCTGTTCTTGCCAGGCAGACAGAGCTGGACCAAGCTGGAGGCTTTGTCTTGACCAAGAATTGGTATATCCAGGGTAGGCAGCAGGGAGGGGAGAGCAGGGGACAGAGGTCTCTGGACCCCAGTGTTTTAGACTAGGAGATAGAAGCCCCAGAAATCCTTGGGGCCCCTCCCAGTGTTTGGGAGGAGGGAAATAAAACCAGAGCAGGGGAGGAGCTCCCCTGTGTTAGTGAATTACTCCCTCTAAAGAAGCTGGGAAAGAACAAAATGCAGCGTCCTGACCCAGAGCCCAGGTGCACTTCCTTAGTTGTGGCTTTGCCTGCAGGCCAGGGAATACATTTCTGTAGCTCCTTGAAGACGGGAATAGGTTTGCTTTGGGCTCCCATGTGCCCCTTTGGGAGCTGAATTCATCCTTGCTGATGGATTGATTAAAAAGGTCCCTTTGGGCCTGCTTTTCTTTCTGCCCCAAACCCCAAGTTTCTTCTCAAAGCCTAGGGGAGGGCCCTCCTCCTGAAGTGCTTGAGGAGCCTTCCTCCAAGGCTGGAACCTGATTCTTTCTTTTTTTTTTTTTTTTTTTTTTTTTGCTTTTTGCTGAAGCAATTGGGGTTTAGTGACTTGCTGGCCAAGTGGATCCTGATTCTGTTCATTTGATCCATCCCTGTGTGATCTTGCAGATCCCTTCAGCTTGCTGACCTTGGGCTCTTCATTTTTGGAAGAAGGGACAGGGGAAGGGGAAAGACATTTATGTAGCACCTACTATGTGCCAAATACTCTACAGTTACCTAATTTGGCCCTCACAACAGCCCTGGCAAGAAGGTGCTATTATTCTACACATTTTACAGTTGAGGAAACTGAGACTGGCCGAGGTGAAATGACAAGCAGGGGCGTACAGCTAGGAAGTGACTGGGCCTGGATTTGAGCTCCGGTCCTTCTGACTCCAGGTCTGGCACGTACTGGCCGAGCTGGCCACCTGCTGCCCCGGAGATGGACGCCTGCTTGCCAGTTACTTCTTTGATTATATACAAAGTTCCAGGATTCTCAGATGGTTTAACGGACAAAAAGCACTCTTGGGAAATATAGTTTGCAGTTAGATCTGGAAGGGCTCTCGGAGGAGGGGACCAAGGCCTGGGGGGCTTCCCCTGGCCACGCTCCTTTGTGGTCGGAGCTTGGTAAAGTTGGCTCTCGTTACATGGGCACAGCAGCTACGTCAGTGGGTCTGCACGGCCTCCACTCACACTCTTCTGTCACAAGGTCTCTTGGGGCAGCTCGGGCAGCTTGCCTTTGTTTATACAAGCGAGTGGCTCCAAGGGAGCTCTTAGGGAAGGCTTGCTGACTGACTGACCGCCCGCCTGTCTGTCTTGTCACCAAGTGGGTGGCGGCGGCAGCTCGAGGGGCTGTGCTCAGCAGTAACCGCATGAATGAATTTGCTGACCTTTGAAGGAGGCTTGTGGCGCCAAGGGGATGGGGGGGCAGGCCTTCCCCAAATCCCAGAGCCCTTGGAAAACTAGGAGAAGGCTGCCCGGGCTGCCGTGAGCTCCAGTGGCAGAGATTTGTTAAAGAAGTGGGGCTGCTGGCTTGGTGATGACTGCGGGCGGTTGGCAGGGGGCTGCCTTACAGCAAGGATCTTCTCCTGTGACGGGGCGCAGTTCATTGGTTTGGTCCCGCCTCGGTCGCTCCATCGGGTTTTGGGGTGCTGCAAAAGCAAAGGCCAACGAGGAACGGTTCCTGCCCTCTGGGGGCTTCCTACTTCAGACTCAGGGGACTCCTTCTCTTGGCCCAGGGGCTCCAGCCCGGCTCACCTCACGCACAGTATTCCCTCTCCTGCCCTTGCACATTTGCCCTTGCTGTGCCCTCTCCCCTTACGTTTCTTCTGAGGATCTCATCCACTCGTACCCAGAAGGCTTTCCCGCTTCCCCCAGCTGCTAGTGCCCTCCTTGCCACCGCCTTGGCACATGGCTCGTGCCCCTTAGTCCGTATCACGTATCGTTTCCTCTGAGAGAACAGAAGCTCTCCGCGGGGCCCTACAGCTTCGTAGCTGGCACGTGCCCAGGTTGTGGAACAAATGACTGCCTGGCTGCTGAGAAGTCCTCCCGAAGCCTCAGCTGCCCTGGGAGTTCTCGTGCCATGGTGGCCGCCCCCGATCCAGAGCTGGTGCTGAGGAGGAAGAACGCGGCCTGCTGCAGTCAGGGGACCGGGCGCCCAACATGGAGGCTGCAGGCTAAGTCATGTGACCTTGATGGAGCTCAGTGGCCCCCTCTGGACCCCAGAGATCCAGATCCGTCCAACAGGGGCTGGCACCACGGTGCACTGGGACCCTGTTCAGTCTGCTTCCCCAACGGCCCTTCAACATGGAGCCCCTGTGACAGACTGAGGGGAGGACAGGGACCCGAGGTGGCCGGGCTGGGCCCGTGGCCCTAGGCTGCGATCTGCGTCATCTACATGACTGAGGGAGGGTCTTGCTTGTCAGGGCAAAGCCCACCCGTGTCCTTCTGGCTGAGCGTTGCCCTCCCCGGAGTCAGCCCTGTAGTCTGGCATTGGGTGCCAGTGTGTGTGCAGGAAGCCTGTGGAGGAGCTGGCTGGGGGGCAGACTTAGAAAAAGCAGAGAAGTTACCCACGGATGGCACCCCCCCATGCCCTTTCTCCCCCCGCCTCAGCACCTCAGCAACAGGCTTCGAAGGCTTTCTGCCGATCACAGTCCGCGTAATTTAGGAAACCTCCCAGAAGGCCACCGGCACATCCAGAGGGGTGCTGAGAGACCCGTTAGCAGCTGCGCAGGCGAGCTGGGGAAGGACGGAGGGATGTGCTCATCCCCCTGGGTCATACGGCCAAGCTTTCACTTTGTGCAGAGCCCTGGCCCTTGGGCGCTGCCGGGGTCCTGCAGGGAGCGCGGCACCTGGGCACAAGGGCCACGGCAGAAGAGAGGTGCCTGGGTGAGGACCCCAGCTGCACGGGGGAGCCCCCCGTGCGCCTGCCGGTGGTCCTCTCCCTCCCCCCGGAGAGCTGCAGCGTGCTGGGGGGGCCCTCAGCCCGGCTCCTGCCCTTCTCGGGACGTCCCCCGTACTTGGAAGGAGAGCGTTGGACGAGGTCCAGCACACGGAGATCTTTTGCGGCCCCAGGATGGCGCCCGCCCGCTCTCCTCTGATGTTGATTCCCTTCTTTCTGGGAGCCCAAAGGTGCCGAGGGGGCTCCCGGCCACGGCAGTGTGGCTCGCCCGCACTGATCAGATCACAGCACGGGGCCCTTCCACGGGGACCCCCCCAGATGGACCCCCTGAGCCGCAACGTCACTCGGGCCACTTTCAGAGAGGTGCCCCTTGTTCCAGGCCCTCATCCTTCCCCATGAGGCTCTCTAGCCCGGGCTCTCTGCGGCCTCCCCAGCTGGCCCCGGCCGCCATCAGCATGACCCAGGCCTGGGACCTCAGGATGGCCGAGAGCCTCTGACGTGAGGCCGCCAGTGATCTGCCCGCTGGGGCCTTTGTTTTCCAGACCGGAGCTGGAGGGAGAGCTGAGCTTTGCCCCTTTGCTGGGGTCCTTCCCTCTCCCTGAGGAGACCGGTCGGTGCAGATGGCCCGCAGGCCCTTGAGATGACGAGATTGGGGCTCCTTGCTTGGGGGGTGTCGAACCTGACCTAGGATGTAATCCTCGCCCACGCAGACAGGCATCCGCCTGGCCGTTCCCGGGCTTTGGAGCCAGCTGGGACTCCGAGGGGTGACGTCACACTATTTGTGCGGGTGGGCCCCACAGAACGAGGGTGGGCCCACCAGGGCCGGGCGGGGGTCCTCCGGGGCTTGGCCTGAGCCCGCAGGGCCCTTCCCTTCTTTGGGCTCCCCCCGCACTTCTCATCCCCTCCTCACCCTTACGGGGTCCCTTCTGCCCCGTGGGCTGGGCTCTCGCCTCCTCCCCCACTTCCCAGCTGCTCCCTGGGCCTTCCGGGCAGACCCTGCCAGCTGCTCTGAACATTCCCCCCTGCTCCTTTGTGGCCGGGCCTCCCAGGAGCTGCCATCTGACCCCGGGGAGCCCCAGGCCGGGCGGCTTTCTGGGCCTTCTCCTGACCACCCCTGAGCCTCCTGGTTTCCCTCCCTGGGGGGCTAGGATGGCCTGAGCTGGGGGCGGGCTGTCTCCTGCTGGGGACTGAGGAGGGGGAGGAGGGGAGGCCGCCGTTGGAAGTTTGCCAATCGATCCACCCTAGAGGAGGCCGAGGAAGCAGCTGTGGAGGTGGGGGAGGTGGGGGGTGATGGCCCCTCTGGGATCCCTGTTTTCTGAGGGGGAAAGAGATCCGGGTACTTCCTGCGCTGTGACAGGTGTGCCCTCTGAGCCCCGGGCCTTGGGAACAGTTGGAGGAAATGAAATGGCCGGAAGGGAAGAGAACGTGCCGGCAGATGTTGGCAGCGTCCTGGCCAACTGGTCTCAGACGTTCTTCGTGGGGACGGGCCTGGAGCCGAAGCGAGCTGCGTCTGGGGGGCTGCCCGGCCTTTGCGGGCTCCCTCCCGGCCTCCTGTGCCAAGCACCCACAGGTTACGGTCTGAGCTTTAGGGGTCTCCCCCGGCTCGTCATTAGGGATGGCTGGGAAACGGATTGTTGCACTGAACGGGCGGCCCGGACAAGAAAACCGTCACCCCTTGGCCACGGCGTGGGGCGCCTTTCGGGCCCGACCTTCCCAGCCCCCTTTTGGGGCCACCGTGAATGACACATTCTAAAGGTCAGCTCCTCGGCGGAAGGAACGCTTGCCAACAGGCTCGTGACTGAGAGTCTGGCCGAGAGCCAAGCTGCGGCCAGGGAGCCCGGGAGCAGGGGGCTGGCTCAGCCGCCCAGGAGGGAAGGCTGGCGGAGGGAGAACCCGGTCCACTTTGGGCCTCTGCAAAGAGGGGCTTCGCAGGAGCGTCTCCCAGGTGTCACAGAGAGCAGGCCCCCCACGCGCCTTCCGTGGTCCAGATAGCTGAAGTTCAGCTCAGAAGGCCCCAGCGGGAGCCCAGACCGGTCATTGGATCCCGGGAGGGGGGCCGTGTCCCCACCGCTGGCCCCTGGCGCCAGCCGCCTCCTGCCGAGACCAGGGCTCTCTTAGCTTATTCAGGAGCCGGCCGTGGGTTCTGGACTTCCCCGCTTAGAGGTTGGCTGAGCGGGCCTGCAGTGAGGCTGAGTGTCTGTGGCGGCGGGGGCCAGGCTCCCAGGCTCGGGAGCCGCCTGTCCCGGGCCCGGCAGTCGGGGCCGGCCCGGGCCTAGCGTGTCTGGTGATTGGCTTTAGCCAGGTCTGGGCCCACATTTGCCACCTCGTGATCAGGCCTTGTGGCGGGCCTCTCCTTCTGGCTCAGTCCCTTCTGGGAGGAGAGCGTGCTCTCTGAGGAGAGGGGGTTTCCCAATAGATAGAGAGCAAGAGGAAGGGGGAACGAAGGTGGGGCCCTCGGCTGCCTCTGGGCTTGTGTTGCTTCAGAGGACTTCCTAACAGGCCCGGCCGGGGCGGGGGGGGGGGCAGTATCTGGCCTATGCTGCTTCCTTTTTATTTTTTAATAATATTAAGCTTTCCCCCCATTGACATGTTGAGATTTTTAAGGCTTTTTTTTTTTTTTAATTTTGAGCTCCTTTTCTATCCCTTCTCCCTCTCTCCCCTTCCCCCTCCCTCAGTTGATAAGCCATCCAGTATGGGTTATACATCTGTAATCATGTAAACTGTTTGCATGTTAGTCATTTTGGAAAGAGGAAGGAGGGAGGGAGGGAGGGAGGAAGGAAGGAAGGAAGGAAGGAAGGGAGGGAGGGAGGAAGGAAGGAAGGAAGGAAGGAAGGAAGGAAGGAAGGAAGGAAGGAAGGAAGGAAGGAAAGGAGGGAAGGAAGGAAGGAAAGGAGGGAGCAAGGAGGGAAGGAAGAGAGGGAGGGAAGGAAGGAGGGAGGAAGGAAGGGAGGGATGAAGGAAGGAAGGAAGGCAGGGAGGGATGAAGGGAGGAAGGAAGGCAGGGAGAAAGGAAGGAAGGAAGGAAGGAAAGAAGGAAGGAAGAAAAGAAAGAAAGGAAGGAAGGAAGGAAGGAGGGAAAAAGGGAAGAAAGGAAGGAAGGAAGAAAGAAAGAAGAAGGAATGAAGGAAGGAGGGAAGGAAGGAAGGAAGGAAAGAAGGAAGGAAAGAAAGGGAAGAAGGAAGGAAGGAATAAAAGAAAGAGGGAAGGAAGGAGAAAGAAGAAAGAAAGAAAGAGGATGAAGGAAGGAGGGAAAGAAGGAAGGAAGGGAGGAAGGAAGGAGAAAGGAGAAAGAAGAAAGAAAGGAAGGGAAGGAAGAAGAAGAAAGCGTGAGCTTCAGTTGGTATTCAGACAGTGTCTGTGGTTCCTGTGGCAGTAGACAGGAGGCTTCATCAGGAGTCCTTTGGGGTCATCTTGGATCCCGGGACTGCCGAGAGGAGCTAAGCCATTCGCAGTTCTTCGCTGAGCAGGGCTGAGCCGCGGACGCTGTTCTCCTGGTTGTGCTCCCTTCACTCTGCATCCGTTTGTGCCATCCCTGCAGGCCTTTCCGACATCATGCTGTGCCGTGATCTTCTGTTACAATCAAGCACCCCACTCGCTCAGCCATTCCCCGGGCACGGGCGTCCCTTTGACTGCCAATTCTGAGCCGCCACAAAAAGAGCTGCTCCCTGTACAAATGGGTCCTGGTTTGTTAGTTTTTAGTCTCTTTGGGATACAGACCTCCCCGAGGTATCACTGGCTCACAGGATGTGGAGGGCCCTTCAGGCCTGGACAGGAGTTTCCCGTCGTGGGGGATGAATGGGGATCCTCCTTCGTGTGAGGGTAGGGTCAGTGGGCTCTGAGAATCTGGGGCCGGCTCCGGCTGTGGGCCAAACAAGTCCGCCTCAGGCTCTCTAGCTAGGAATTAGGTCCTTCCATAGGGCAGGAGAAAGTGGGAAAGCCCTTCATCTCTCACTGGCATGGTCTTGAGTTTGAATCCTGCCGCTGACATCTGTGAGTAACAGGACCACGGACAGGTCACTTAGTTTCCTGTTCTTTAGAAGGCAGACCATGTAGTTTCCACCTCCCTGATGATGGAGGGACCTAAGGGAGACAAGAGGCGGGAGGCCTTTTGTAACCTGGTATAAATGGCAGTTGTTATTCTCGGGCTGGGTGAAGCCATAGCCAGTCCAGCTCCCAGATCTGCCGACGACAGGAAGCGGGGGTGACAGGTGAGAGCCAGCGAGATTTGGAAGGGTCAGGACGTTGGGCAGAATCACGGGCGGGGTAGGGACACTCCTAGATGTGCGTGGTGAAGCTTAGTGCCTTCTCTGCCATTTGGAGCACCATGCCAGTGGGCGTCGGGGCCCTCTTGGGGCCTACCCACAGGGCCTCACTCCTCCAACACTGCAGTCTCACAAAGGGAACCTTCTGGGTCACCCACAAGGGGCAGGTCCCTGTCCATGTCAGACTATACCGGAAGCAACAAGTGGCCCCTTTTAGGATGGGCAGTCACGGGCTGCACCGCGCCCAGGAGAGGCCAGAGGCCCATGGGGGCCCTGCATGCCTACTTAGCCCGGAGAGGAGACCCTGGCGGCGAGCTGCCCACACCTGCTGGAAGGCCTGTGCCCACGACATTCGATTCGCTTTTTTTAGCCCCAGAAGTTTGCAGAGAGGCCCCTCTGAGCCCGGGGTCCCGGACCCGAGAGGCCAAACGGTTCTTTAGAGAAGCTTCGGTAACCTAGCACGTGCGTTCTAAAGCCCTAAAACACGAAAGCCAAACACATCCTAGGGAGAGAAGCTCGGCCATCCCAGCTCTGGCCCCAGATGTCCCGGCCCACGGACGGAGGCTTAATTTTAAAAAGGTTTGTGAAATGTCTGGAGAGTGCAGGAATAGAGATGGACAGAGGTGGGGGCAGGGGGAGCGGGACAGGGAGGGAGGGAGGGAGGGAGGGGAGAAAAGGGAGGGAAGGAGAAAGAGGAGAAGGGAGGGAGAACAAGGGAAGGAGAGAAGAAGGGAGGGGGAGCAAGGAGGGAGAGAGAGAGAGAGAGGGAGGGAAAGAGAGGGGGGGAGGAAGAGGGAGGGAGGGAAAGGGGGGAGAAGAGAAAAAGAGAGGGAAGGAGAGCTAAGGGAAGGAGGGGGAGAGAGGGAGGGAGGGAGGGAGGGAGGGGAAAAAAGAGAGGGAAGGAGAAAGAGGAGAAGGGAGGGAGAGCAAGGGAAGGAGGGGGAGAGAGAGAGGGGGAGGGAAGGAAAGAGAGAGGGGGGAGAGGAGAAAAAGAGAGGGAAGGAGAGCTAGGGAAGGAGAGAGAGAAAAGAGAAAGAAAAGAAGAAAGAGGGGGAAGGGAGGGGAGAGAGGAAAGGTGGCAGCAGGGAAGTGTTTGTTGATTGATTGATTGGCTGGGACGCCCGGGTAACTGGCCAGCCGTGGGGCTCGGGCAGGCCGTGTACCCGGACATGTGGAGAGAGAAGTGGCCTTGGGAGGGCCGGCCCGGGTGGGGGCTCTGGGTGTGGGGCGCTCCTGGGGGGGGGCCTTCTCTCTGGCCTCTCGGCCTGGTCTGCAGCACAGCCCCGAGGGCCCGCTGCCCAGCTGGGCGGCTGCCAGAACCCCCCCCAGTTCCCGGTCTGTCCCGGGGAGCCGGCTGGCACCGAGCCCGGGCGGGGCAGAGCCGAGCTGAACGTGGGGAGGAAGCGGGGCTTTGGCTTCGGGTACATTCCGGCCTCCCGAACGAGCCAGAAGGCTAATGGCACAAACAGCCCCTGCGGCCTCTCCTGCTGGGTCACTTCCTGCCTCAGGACAGGGCCCCCCGCTGCGGGCGGGGGCCGCCAGTGCGGGAAGTGCCCGCTCCCAGCTGCCGTTTGGACGGCCGGGCTGGGCCCGGGAGCTGGCTGGCAGCTTCTGGGAGCTTTGCGCTGGTTTTCAGAGTCAGCTCTGGCGCCTGAAGGGCTGGGGCAGTGCCAGGTGGCCGGAGGGCTGTTCTTGGGCCAAAGCCTCCCAAACTGCGGGGCTCAGACAGGGGAGAGGGGGGAGGGGACCTTCCCACCAGTCCCCGGGAGCCTCAGCAGGGCCGGGCAGAGTCCGGCCTGGGCGGGTGTCTCGAGGCCTGTTTGTCTAATGAAAGCCTTGGATTCTGTGACCCCGAGGCCTCTGGGAGATGTCGCGTCAGTCATTCCTGCTGCAGAAGTGGAGCGCTGTTTGCCCGGCTCACATGGCTTCCGAGTGAAGGGCTGGAGGCGGGACCCCCAGATCCCCTCAGACCCCGGTAGGGACAGCCCGAGCCAGTGAGCCAAAGCCTTGGCACGTAGTCAGCGCTTAATAAATGCACGGTGCATTCACTGGGGGTGAGCGCTCCCGGGCTCGCCAAACACTACGGCGAGAGCTGTGCCGAGTTCGACATAGTCAGCGGTCCTGGGCCAGAGGGGAATCTTGGGGAGCGGGGACCTCAAGGAAGGGAGCAGACGAGGGGCTGAAAGACGTCCTTTTATTCGTCTGAAGCCCCCCAGGGGGGCAGCCCCTCCTCCTCCTCCTCCATCCCCGTGGCCTCCCCACTCTTGTCCCTCAGAGGTCAGTCCAGCGCCCAGGGAGGCCGGTGTTTTCTCCTCCTTCTCGAGGACCTTTAGGGACCACCCGAGAAAGCTGGGTGAGCCGGGCTCGGGGGGCTGGGCAGGAGCTCGCTGGAGCCAGCTGGGCCCGCGGAGGGCGGCCACTCGCCAGTGTATGAACCGCCATGTTTGAGCTCGGTGCCGGTGATCAAGGCAGGGAGGGCGAGGCTCAGGGGCTTGTGGGGAGGGGGACGCGTCCCTGGAAGAGCCGCCTAATTTCCCCAGACGTCGTCTTGCTCACGGAGCGCCCCATTCACTGGCGGTGCCCAAGGAAGCGGCCGCTTTTTCCTGTGACAGAACAGTGAGTCGCTTTGTGGAAGGAAAAGCTCGGCCTGGGGCGCCTCCTTTGTGTCCTAGGCAGAGCTCTCGGGGCCCAAGACTCAAGGCCGGTGCCCAGGAGTTTAAAAAGGAGGAGACCCCCCCCCGGGCGGGGGAGGGCACCTTTACCAAACGAGTCTGCTTGCAGTGTCCAAGGCCCGTTCAAAATGCTGGTGGTGATGGCTGCCCCAGGTATGGCCCTTCGCTTGGCAGAGCAGGGGCCATGCCCTGTGAGGGAGGCCCCCTGAGGTCTAATTGACAGGCAGGGCAACTGAGGAACAGGGAAGGGAAGTGATAGATCCTGACTCCAAGTCCCTCCCTTTCCCAAGTGCCCGGGGGCATTTCAGGAAGGACTCTCCTCTGTTTATACCTTGTGTGCGTTCAGGGGCCGCTGTTTCTGCCTCTCTGCACCCAAAGCTTAGCCTGGAACTTGGCATTTGTCTCCCTTGCCCTCCCTGTACCCATCCCCTGGCCCCCCGTACCCCCCGTGGCCTGCAACAAGATGCAGAAGGCATGGATGTGGCTGCTCAGGACTTGCCCCTTAGGAGAAGCAGAGTCCCCCCCCCCCGCTGGTCGGCCCTGCCCCCCTTGCCAGCTGGAGGGCACCGGCCGATCACGCCTGGATTTCAGATGTGCCGGCTCCGTGGCGCTCTGGGGACGAGGCAGACTGGCATGCCCTAAGTCAGGAAGGCCGCGTCCTGGTGGTAGACCCACCCCATGCCAGGCACGTCAGACCCAGCTCTTGCCCTCAGAGGGCTCACGACCTAAGGGGAAGCAGAGACCGTTCAGTAGAGGGAAGACGCCGGCATCAGGGGGTCCTCACAAAGAGCCCCCCAGGGAAGCGGCCTCAGGGATCGGCTGGGAGAAGCAGCTCCCATCCAGCTCCGACTCTCGGCCTCTTCTTTTCAAAGTCACCCATCGGACCTCGGAAAAATCAGCCCCTGCGCGTCTGGGCCGGCCGATCCGGTGGCTGGGCAGAAGGCGCGGGAGGGAGCGCTCCCTTGGCCCGCCAGAGTGCCGCCCTCGGCCACGGTCTCCCACGCAGATGGCAGCCCAAGGCGGACGGGTCCTCCCAGCGCCAGGGCCCGACTTGCTTGTGCTGAGAGGAGGCGGGTGCCTTGTGGGCCCTCTCGGGCACTGAACGGCCAAGCCGCGCTTGTGCGCTGTGGCAGTGCCCGCTTTGGGCGAGCTCGGCTACCCGTGCCCAAGTCAGGGACGAGGAGGGGCCGGGCACCCCCGGAGCAGGGGGAGGCAGCCAGGCCCAAGCAGAGAGGCCCCAGAGGCCCGGCTCCGGGCACGCACTGGGGCCGTCTGAGCCTCCACTCGCTGCAGGCTTCGCCTCTGACCTCACCTTGGGCAGGACTGGCCGGGGGAAGGCGGGCTCTGTGGAGCAGGGTCACTGCGCGGGTCAGGGGGACGAGAGCGGGACTGAGATGCCCAGAGGGGGGTCGTGCCCCGATCCTGGGGTAATCCGGAGCCAGAGCATGTGGGGGAGGGGGCTCATCTCACCCTGAATGGAGCGGGTAAGAGCTAGGCTGACGACGCGGGAGCCCCCGTTTGACCTCCTGCGGTGCCCGGGCCGGGCTCTCAGCCGGTCCCTCTGCGGCCCGCACCCCTCGGCCTGAATGTGGCACTGTCCGTCCGGTGGCAAGGCTTAAAACCAGTCCGGCGTGACCCCCACGGGGCCTTTTGTCCCTCTTTTCTGCGCCGTCCCAGGGGACGAGAGTCTGCTGAGTCCGCTGTTGACACAAGGCTGGTCTGGGCGGCCCGAGGTCTGCGGTGGGGGCTGGGCCAGCACTACGGCCTGAGTCTGGCCACACTGGGCGGCGGCCGGTGGCCCACGCGCACTGAGAGACCCCCGGCTGCCCCTGGCAGCTTCTCCCTCCGCGGGCATCGCTTGGCTGAGGGGCACCGGACGCCCCCTGGCAGGCCCCTCACCCTGCGCGCCCCGGGCGGCTCCCGGAGCCTGGAGATCGGGCCGAGCGGGTGGTGGTCCACACACCAGGACTCCCCTCTCACCCGCCCCCTCCCCAACCAAGACCAGACATGGACGGCTCTGAGTTCTGGATGCGCCCCCATCACCCCCCCTCCTCTGAGGAAAAAGGAAGATGGGTCACGGGGCCGGGGTGGCCGGCCTCCGGTAACGGGTACGCCGAGGAAGCAGCGGACAGTTCTTTGGGAGCTTCCCCAGCCCCGCGACGTCCGCCAGCCTCGGCTCCCCGGTGGAGGGCCTTTGGGGGGGGGGGGGTCCTGGAGCCGCCCCGAGGTCTGCAGCTGCAGCTGAAGGATGGGGGAGGGGGGCAGGCGTTGCAGCCTCCGAGGGCATGGACAGCTTCTGGTTTCCCCGATTCCCCCGTTTTCCCAGAGATTTTGTCCCGTATCCCCCTCCCCCCC
>JAJPUD010026649.1:0-16286 GCA_023553655.1 Myrmecobius fasciatus
AATGGTGACAGTGGGCAGCCTTGTTTCACTCCTGATCTTATTGGGAATGGTTCTAGTTTGACTCCATTACATATGATGCTTGCTGAAGGTTTTAAGTAGATACTACTAATCATTTTAAGGAAAAGCCCATTTATTCCTATACTCTCCAGTGTTTTTAATAGGACTGGGTGTTGGATTTTATCAAAGGCTTTTTCTGCATCTATGGAGATAATCATATGGTTTTTATTAATTTGGTTATTAATATAATTGATTATGCTAATAGTTTTCCTAATATTGAACCAGCCCTGCATTCCTGGTATAAATCCTACTTGGTCATGATGTATTATCCTGGGGATGACTTTCTGTAATCTTGTTGCTAAAATCTTATTTAAAATTTTTGCATCAATATTCATTAGGGAAATGGGTCTATAGTTTTCTTTCTCTGTTTTCACCCTACCTGGTTTAGCTATCAGCACCATATCTGTGTCATAGAAGGAATTTGGTAGTACACCTTCTTTCCCTATTTTTTTGAATAGTTTATATAGTATTGGGATTAATTGTTCTTTGAATGTTTGGTAAAATTCACATGTAAATCCATCTGGTCCTGGAGATTTTTTCTTAGGGAGTTGATTAATAGCTTGTTCTATTTCTTTTTCTGAAATAGGGCTATTTAAATAATTTATTTCCTCTTCTGTTAATCTGGGCAATCTATATTTTTGTAGATATTCCTCCATTTCATTTACATTATCAAATTTATTGGCATAAAGTTGGGCAAAGAAACTCCTAATTATTATTCTAATTTCCTCTTCATTGGAGGAAAGTTCTCCCTTATCATTTTTGAGACTAATAATTTGATTTTCCTCTTTTCTTTTTCTAATCAAATTAACTAAAGGCTTATCTATTTTGTTGTTTTTTTCATAAAACCAACTCTTACTTTTATTTATTAATTCAATAGTTTTCTTATTTTCAATTTTATTGATCTCCCCTTTAATTTTCAGAATTTCCAATTTGGTATTTAATTGAGGGTTTGTAATTTGGCCTTTTTCTAGCTTTTTTAATTGTAAGTCCAGTTCATTAATCTTCTCCTTCTCTGTTTTACGCAAGTAAGCATCTAGAGATATAAAATTACCCCTTATAACCGCTTTAGCGGAGTCCCACAAATTTTGGTATGTTGTCTCATTGTTGTCATTCTCCTGGATGAAATTTTCGATTGTGTCTATAATTTGCTCTTTCACCCATTCGTTCTTCAGGATTAGATTATTTAATTTCCAAATAACTTGTGGCCTATTTTCTCCTGGCCTTATATTACATGTGAGTTTTATTGCATCATGATCTGAGAAGGATGCATTTACTATTTCTGCTTTTCTGCATTTGATTTTGAGGTTTTTATGCCCTAACACATGATCAATTTTTGTATAAGTTCCATGAACCCCTGAGAAAAAGGTATACTCCCTTCTATCACCATTCAATTTCCTCCAGAGATCTATCATACCTAACTTTTCTAGCCTTTTGTTAACCTCCCTAACTTCTTTCTTATTTATTTTGGAATTTGATTTATCTAATTCTGAGAGAGCAAGGTTGAGATCTCCCACTAGTATAGTATTACTGTCTATTTCTCCTTGCATCTCTCTTAACTTCTCCTCTAGGAATTTGGATGCTATACCACTTGGTGCATATATGTTAAGTATTGATACTGCTTCATTGTCTATGGAACCCTTTAGTAAAATGTAGTTTCCTTCCTTATCTCTTTTAATTAGATCTATTTTTGTTTTTACTTGATCCGAGATAAGGATTGCTACCCCTGCCTTTCTTTGTTCACCTGAAGCATAGAAGATTCTGCTCCAGCCCTTTACCTTCACTCTGTATGTATCTCTATGTTTTAGATGTGTTTCTTGTAAACAACATATTGTAGGATTCTGGCTTTTAATCCAGTCTGCTACCCGCTTCCGTTTTATGGGAGAGTTCATCCCATTCACATTCACAGTTAAAATAACTATATCTGTATTGCCTGCCATCTTATATACCCAGAGTTATGATTTTCTCTTCCCTTTCCCCTCTCTCCCTTCCCCCCTCCCCAGTACTTTGCTCTTGATGACCACCTCCCACCAATAATCTTCCTCCCTTTAGAGTCCCTCCCTCCCCTTCATACCTTTCCCCTAATCCTTCTATTAGTTTATCCCTTTCCTTTTCTCCCCTCCCTCCTACCTTCCCACAAGGAGGGTCAGTGCTTTCTTTGAAGCCAAATGTGTCTGATATACTCTCTTAGAGTCCAATCTAATGAGAGTAAGGTTTACACAATACTCATCACCCTCCCTTCTTCCCCTCAATTATATTAGATCTTCTATGTCTCTTTATGAGATTTTGCCTTATTTTACCTCCTTTATTTTTACTTTATTTTGCCTCCTTTTCCCCCCTCCCCCCTTTTTCTTTTTCAGTATGGTATCCCTTCCACCTCTAATTTCTTTTCCATTATTATCAAAGAAAAATCAAATTATACTGCCATTCTTTAAAGGATACCTATAGTAGGAATATAGTTCTCAAGAGTTTTCCTTTTTGCCTTTTTATGTTTCTCTAATTTCTCTATTTGGAGGTCAAATTTTTTGTTCAGATCTGGTCTTTTCATTAGAAATAGGTGAAATTCTCCTGTATCATTGAATGACCATCTTCTTCCCTGGAAGATGATGCTCATTCTAGCTGGATAACCTATTCTTGGCTGTAATCCAAGTTCTTTTGCCTTTCGGAATATCTGGTTCCAGGCCCTTCGATCCTTCAATGTGGAAGCTGACAGATCCTGTGTAATTCTAATGACAGTTCCTCGGTATTTGAACTGTTTCTTTCTAGCTGCTTGCAATATCTTTTCCTTGGTGCGATAGTCCTGAAATTTGGCCACGATATTCCTTGGGGTTTTAATTTTGGGGTCTCTTTCTGGAGGTGATCGGTGAATTCTTTCAATGCCAATTTTGCCTTCTGATTCTAAAACATCAGGGCAATTCTCTTTCATGATTTCCTGGAAGATAGCATCCAGGTTCTTTTTTTCATCGTGGCTTTCAGGGAGTCCGATAATCCTTAAATTGTCTCTCCTGGATCTGTTTTCCAAGTCACTTGTTTTTCCTAGGAGATATTTCATATTTTCTTCTATTTTTTCATTTTTTTGTTTTTGTTTAACTGATTCTTGAAGTCTTATTGAGTCATTTACTTCTATTTGTTCAATTTTAATTTTTAGAGTATTATTTCCTTCAGTTATCTTTTTTAGCTCCTTTTGTAGCTGGCCAATTGAATTTCTGGATTCAGTGCATTCTTTTTCCATTTTGCCAGTTTTATTTTTCAGTGAATTGTTGTCTTTTTCCAATTCACCAATTTTGTTTTTCAGTGAATTGTTGTCTTTTTCCAATTCACCAATTTTGTTTTTCAGTTCACCATTTTTATTTTCCAGTGAATTGGTGATTTTTTCCAATTCACCAATTTTGTTTTTCAGTGAACTGTTTTCTTTTTCCAATTCACCAGTCCAATTTTCCAGTTTTTGATATTTCTGTTGCCCTGATCTCAATTTATTTCCCCATTCTTCTTCTAGCTCTCTTTTGAGATTCTTAATGCAATCATCCAGGTAAGCCTTCTGAAAGGGAGACCAACTTAAGTCTGCCTTTGTGGCTTCATCTGGGATTGTTTTCATAATGTCAGGATCTGGGGACTGTTCTATTTTTTCTCCGTAAAAGCTTTCTATGGTGAGAGCTCTCTTCTGCTTCTTGCTCATGATTTAAAGTTGGGATATTGGTCAAAAGCCGAGAAAACTGCAACAATTTGTATTTGCCCTGGGGCAGTTTGCCGAGTTGACTTCAGGTCTGAGGCTGGTCGGGCTAGATTCGCACTAGGACCACGTTTTCAGCTGTTCTCGATCCACCCCCTTCCAAAGGCAGATCTGCCAAAGCACCTGCCCGCAAGCAGAGCAAAGTGGCCCAGGTGTCTCCCAGGGGCTTCCTGGGTGCCCAAAATCCGCCCCTCTATCGCAGCCCTGACTTCCGCCCCGGCTGGAGTCCGATCGCGACCAGCGGCCGATTTCCCCTGAGGCTAACCTTCTCCGGAGTTCTTTCAAGGTAGATCTTTTATAGAAGTGCGTTGTAGTCCAAATGCTTGGCGGGGCCCTCACTCAGAAACCAGTTGGAAGGCTTACTTTGTCTGGGTTTGAGGGAATGTCGGAGGAGTTCACAGAGAAAGCTGTCCGCAGTTCGCCATCTTGGCTCCGCCCCTGAATTTGTTTCTTTTAAACAAGATATTGTTGGATTCTGGCTTTTAATACATTCTGCTATCTTCTGCTTTGTGGGTGAGTTCATCCCATTCACACTCACAATTATGATTACTAATTATGTATTTTCTTCCATTTTATTCTTTTCTCTATTTATCCTTCTATCTCTCTCTTTTTCCTGTCCCTTCTCAAAAGTAAACTGGCCACTGCCTTTTTTTTTTAATCCACTGGATCTTCTATAAGCACCCTGCCCATTCTCTTTCTTTCTTACTTCCTTGTAGGTAGAATAGATTTCTGTACCCAATTGAGTGTGTATGTTATTCCCTCTCTGAGCCAATTACAATGAGTAGGTTTCAAGCACTGCCCGGGGCTCTTCTCCTTATGACTCCCCCTTGTTTTCCCCTTAAAATGTCTTTCAAAAGCTTCTTTTTAGGTGAGATAATTTCCTTGTTCTTTCTCTTCCTTTTTTCTTCTTCAAATACATCCCTTTTTCTCACCCTTTAATTTTATTTTTTAATCATCTTTTCATATTCAACTCATTTATATTCCCTTTAGCTATGTATATTCCTTTCTACCCTAATGATAAAATTGTTAAAGAGTTCCAAGTATCAGTTTCCAATATAGTAATGAAACAGTAATTTCTCTTTCCTGTTTACCCTTTTATGCTTCTTCTGATTCTTATATTTGAAGGTCAAATTTTCTATTCGTTTCTTTTCACCAAGAGTGCTTGGAAGTCTTCTATTTCATGAAATTTTCAGTTTTTCCCTTAATGGATTATAATCAGTTTTGTTGGTTATGTTATTTTTTGTTGTTGTTGTGATTCTAGCTCCTTTGCTTTTTGGAATATCATACTCTAAACCCTCTGATCCTTCAAATTGGAAGCTGTTCAATCTTGTTTGTTCCTGATTTTGGATCCAAGATATCTAAATTATGTCTGACTATTTGCAATACTTTTCCTTGCCTAGTAGCTGAGGAATTTGTCTACAAAGTTACTAGAAGTTTTCATTTTGGGTTCTTTTTCAGGAGGTGATCAATAGTTCTTTCAATTTCTCTTTTGCCTTCTGGATTTAGGATATTAGGGCACTCTTACTTGGTAATTTCTTGCAATACTATCTTGAGAGTCTTTTTTTTTTTATCATGGCTTTCAAGTAGTTTAATAATTCTTAAATTATTCCTCCAATCTATTTTTCCAAGTCATTTGTTTTTCTAATGAAATACTTTATGTTTTCTTTTCTTTTTCATTCTTTTGATTTTGTTTTATTGTTTCTTGATGTCTCTTGGAGACAATAGCTTCCTCTTGCTCAATTCTAATTTCTAGGGAATTTTTATTTTCTTCAATGAGCTTTTATATCTTCTTTTCCATTTGACCAATTGTACTTTTTTACGGAGTACTATTCTTTTGTGAACTTTTGAGCCTCTTACTATTTCATCAATTCTGTTTTTTAATGATATTTTATTTTCCCTCAATTACAAAAAAGGCAATTTTTAACAACCATTTTTTAAACTTAATTTTCAATTTTTATCTTTCCTTGTCTCACTTTTCAGATCTGAAACAACAAGCAATTTGATATAAGTAAAACTGACCAATCATCCAAAACATATTTCCAAATTAGTTATATTGTGAAAGACATAAGACCCAAAGAAAAAAAAGATAAAAAATTAAAGCATGTGGAAAAATAAACTATGATATAATCTGCATTCAGACTTCCACCAGTTCTTTCTACAGAGATGGATAGCATTTTTCATTATGAGTCCTTTGAAATCATCTTGAATAATTAATAACTACTAATAATTAATGCAGTTGATCATCATACAATGTTGCTGGTGGTATATACAACATTCTCTGGGTTCTTCTTTTACTTTGCATTAGTTTGCAAAAGTTTTTTTTTAATTTTTCTTATTTTAATAATGTTTTATTTTTTTCTCAATTACATGTTTAAAAATTTTTAACATTAAAAAAAATTACATTCCAAATTATATCCCTCCTTCTTTGCCTTCTTTTTTCCCTCCATGAAATGAGAAGTGATCCAATATAGGTTATGGGATGTGCAATCATATTAAACATTACATATTATTTATTTTGTACCAGATGATTCAAACAAACCAAAAAATTGCAAAATTGTATGCTTCAGTCTATAATCAGATAACATTAGATCTTTTCCTTAGAGACAGAAAGTGTGTTTCATCATGAATTCTTTGATACTGTCTTGAATCATTCTATTGTTGAGAATAAGTAAGTCATTCAAAGTTATTCATTGTAAAATATTGCTAATACCTTGTACAATGTTCTGGTTCTGCCCATTTCATTTTACATCAGTTCATGTAAGTCTTTCCACTATTTTTTTTTTCTTCTGAAATCATCCTGCTTGTCATTTCTTATGATACAATCTTATCACAATCATATACTACAGCTTGTTCACCCATTCCCCAATTAATGGGCATCCCCTCAATTTCTAATTCTTAGCCACCACAAAAAGAGCTGCATAAATATTTTGTACAAATAGCTCCATTTATTTGGATCTCTTGAGATACAGACCTAGCAGTGGCAATACTAGATCAAAGGGTATGCATAGTTTTATAGCCTTTTGGACAAAGTTCCAAATTGCTTTCTAGAATGTTTGGATCAGTTCACAAATCCAGCAAGAATTCATATATGTCCCTATTTTTTTCCATATCCCCTCTAACATTTGTTATTTTCCTTTTCTATCATATTAGCTGCTCTGATTTTCATTTCTCTAATCAATAGTTGATTTATCATATTTTTTTTTCAAATTGCAATACATCACTTTGATTTCTTCATCTGAAAGCTGCCTATTCGTATTTTTTGATTGTTTAACAATTGGGTAGCAAGGCTATTAAGATTAAGTTACTTGCCTGGGGTCACACAACAAGCAAGTGTTGTGTCTGAGACTGGATTTAAACTCAGGTCCTTCTGACTCCAGGCCACTACACCACCTAGTTATCCCTCCTTTTTTGCTTTGGACTGAGACCAGGACTCCTACTCCCTTGTGAGTAACCATAAGCCACCTTCTTTGCCCTAGAATTGTGGCCCCATTTTCTCTTACAGGTGCAAGTGTTAGGACTCCTTTCTGTCTTGGAACTGTGACTAATGCTCTCATCCCCTGCCACTGCTTTTCTTTGTCCTTCAATTGTGACCTGGAACTGCATCTAGGCAATGCAACAGGGTCCTGAACAGGGTCTAGTACCAGCAAAGTATCCCTTGTAATCTATTTCTGATCAGTTGTTTGACTCCCTTATTGTCTATAGATTGAGAGTTCCAAAAGCTGCTACTGCCCCTGTTGAAGCTTCTTGAAAAGCCCACTTCTGTCCTTTTCTTAATGTGGCATATGCTATGCTATGGGCTTGACCACCACCCCAGTGAAGTAGACTTTTCCTGCCAACTCCAAAATTGTCTTGCACTAGACATGCGTTTCACCTCAATCTTTAGTTGACTCTACTGCTCCAGAATTCAATTTGAGGCATCATTTTAAAGTTTTTTGGAGGGGAATTTAGAAAGGTTCAGGTGAGATCCTGCCTCTATTCCAGCATCTGTGCTCTACTTCTATTAGAGTTCTTATACATGATATTATATGTTATAATATAATATAGTATAAACATGTTCTTTCACATGTTTAGCAAGAAGGATAAATAATGGGAAAGGATAACTGAATTTAGGATAGACAGACAGACAGACAGAGACAGAGAGAGATTGATTATTAGTGACCTTGAAAGAAGATGTTTCAATAGAGTGGCAGGAATAGAAGACATATCTCAAAGTATTGAAAAGTGCTAGCTATGTGACCCTGGGCAAGTTACTTAACCCCAATTGCCTCAGCCAAAAAAAAAAAAAAAAAAAAGTAAATGGAAAGCAAAACAAAAAAATAGAATTGAGGAAATTATATAACTTTTAGTTCAAACATTTGGCTATGAAAGGAGATAAGATATATGACAATTGCTCAAGGAGATAGTAAAGTCAAGAGATTATTTTTAGTAGGAGGGAAAATATAGGGATGTATATAGATATCAGGGAAATAATTAAAGGATAAAGAATGATTTAAAATTAGGAAAAGAAGAGAAGGCTGATGGAACTGATTCCATGAAGAGACAAGAGTATGGGGTGAAGGCTAAAAGTGGTAGTTATGGCTTTTTGCAGGAGGAGGGCTCTTCATTTTTTTCATACTGGAATAAAAGAATGATGTAGAAATGATTTAAAATATATAATTTGAGAAGAGAAGGATCTCGTTCACTCTCTCTCACTTCATTTGTAGAATAAAACATGCATTTCTATAATATTTTATAATAAAAAAAGATGATTGCACATGAAGTGTACCACTTGCTATTCTTTTTAAACATATAAAAATTATCATGTGAATTTCTTTTTTCTTTTTTTCTCTTTCCTTCCACCCTAGAGATGGCTACCATTAAATATAAATATATGTATGTATATATACAAACATGTATATACATGTATACATATACACACACATGTACAGTTAAAATTTTTCTATTCATCAGTTTTCTCTCTGGATGCAGATAACATCTTTTTTCATACATTCTTTATAGTTTATTTGAGATATTTATAATAGTCAAAATGAATTATTTGCTCAAAGTTGTTTTTAAAACAATATTGCCATTATTATATATAGTGTTCTCTTGGTCTTGCTCTTTTTATTCTTCATTATTTTGTGCAAGTCTTTTCATGTTTTTCTAAGGTAATTGAGCTCATCATTTCTTATGGCATAGTATTCATATATCATAACTTGTTTAGACATTCCTCAATTGATGGGCATACCTGCAATTTCTAATTCTTTGTCACCACAAAGCAAGAAGCTATAATATATTATCTTTTCCTTTATTTATTTATTTATTTTGCTGAGGAAATTGGAGTTAAGTGACTTGCCCAGAGTCACACAGCCAGGAAGTGTTAAGTCTTTGAGGTTAGATTTGAATTCAGGTCATCCTGACTTCAGGGCTAGTGTTCTATCTACTGTATCAACTAGCTGCCTCTTTTCCTTTTTTGCAGATCATCTTTGGGTATGGTTTTGAAAAACTGCTCTAAAGCTTATTGGTTAGATAAATGCAAATTCAAACAACCTTGAGATATTTTATGAATTATGTTGGGACAGAATATCAGAACAAAAGGGAAAAACCATGGAAGAGATTTAAAAAATAGAAAAAAGAAGTGACATAAAATAAAATATTTTCATTTACATTCAATCTCCTTAGTTCTTTTTCTGGAGGCAAATGGCATTTTTTGACCAAAGTCTGTTGGGATTGCTTTGAATCACTGAATCACTGAGAAGACTTTCTTAGTTGACCAATGCAGATTCTTGCTGTTATTGTGTACAATGTATTCCTAGTTCTGCTTGTTTTGCTCAGCATCTGTTTATATAAATCTTTCCAGGCCTTTCTATAATCAGCTTCTTCATCATTTTTTATAGAGCAATAATATTCCATTACCTTCATATATCACAATTTATTTAGCCATTCCCCAATTGATGGGCATCTACTCATTTTCCAATTCGTTGTTACCACAGAAAGAGTTATTACAAACATTTTTGCACACATGAGTCCTTTTCCTTCCTTTATGATTTCCTTGAGATATAAATCCAATAATGGCACTGCACAGTTTTATAGCCCTTTGGACATAATTTCAGATTGTTCTCCAGAATTTCCAAATCCACCAAAAATGAATTATTGTTCCAGTTTTCCCACATTCCTCCAACATTTAACACTATCTTTTCCTATCAATCTGAGAGGTGTGTGGCAGTACCTCAGAGTTGTTTTAATTTGCATTTCTCTAAACAATAATGATTCAGAACACTTTTTTCATATGACTATATAGATGGCTTTAATTTCATCATCTGAAAAGTGTCTGTTCATATCTTTTGACCATTTATCAATTGGGGAATGACTTGTATTCTTATAAATTTGAAAAAGTTCCTTATATGTTTTAGAAATAAGACCTTTATCAGAGATACTGGCTGTAAAGATTTTTTCCCCAACTTTATACTTCCCTGTTAATCTTGTTTCTGTTGGTTTTGTTTATGCAAAACCTTTTTAGTTTAATGTAATCAGAGTTATCTATTTTACCTTTTATAATGTTCTCTTGTTCTTCTTTGGTCATAAATTCCTCCCTTCTCCAAAGATCTGAAAGGCATATTATCCCTTCTCCTAATTTGTTTATGGTATCATCTTTTATGCCCAAATCATGTATTCATTTTGACCTTATTTTGGTATTGAGTGTGAGATGTAGGGCTATGCTGATTTTCTGACATATTATTTTCCAGTTTTTCCAGCAATTTTTGTCAAATAGTGAGTTCATATTCCAAAAACTGCAGTTTTTTTTCTTTATAAAAATTCTGTACATATATTGCAGTTGCCATGTTACAGAAGAGGAGCAAAGAGCCATCTTTTAGCAAAAAAATTTTTCCCTGTGATGCTCTATTGCTCCTAGAAGTCATTACATATCACAGGCTTCACAGAACTAGAATTGAAACTCACCCAAAGGACAATGAAGTTCATGATGGGTGTAGTCAATCTGTAAAAAGCAATGGTATAAGAACATTGGTATAATCTATCTCATCAGAAAAAAATGTACAACAGCAACAACAAGATTATATGATGATCAATTCTATTGGACAGGGCTCTTTTTAACAGTGAGAAGATTCAGGCCTGTTCCAATCAATTTGTAATGATGAGAGCCATCTACACCCAGAGAGACAAGACTGTGGGAACTGAGGGTGAATCACAGCATAGTATTTCACTCTTTTTGTTGTTGTTTGCTTGAATTTTATTTTCTTTCTCATTTTTTTTATCTGATTTTTCTTGTACAGCAAGATAATTGTATAAATATGCATGCCTATTTTGGATTTAACATATATTTTATCATGTTTAACATTTATTGGATTACATGCCATCTAGTGGAGGGGATAAGGGAGTGGGGGAAATTGAAGCACAAGGTTTTCAAGGATCAGAAAAAATCCTTGCATATGTTTTGAAAAAAACTTCAATTAAAAAAAAATTACTAGACATTAATACCAAAAGAAATTTTAAAAGAAAAGAAAAGAAAAGGACTTATTAAAAAAAAAAAAAAGAATGTACAACTTGCCAAAAAATGAAAAAGAGTAAAACTAAATATCTATGGATAGCCTATATGTTAAATTGGTTATCCACCATGCCTGAAATTCTCTCTTTCCTCATTTCTTCCTCTTGATTTCTCTGATTTTCTTCAAGTTCCAGCTAAAATCTCACCATAGACAGAAACCTCTCTCCATCCATTATTAATTCTGGCACATTCGCCAGTGATTTTTATCACTTTTTTTTTTTTTATCCTATATGTAGTTAATTTGTATGTTTTCTCCCCCATTAGAATATAAGCTCTATGACAGCACAAGCCTTTGGCCTTTATTTGCATTCCCTGCATGTATCACAGGGTTTAGCACATAATGGGCACTTATTAAATATTTATTGACTTGTTGGTAGATGTAGAAAATATATTTGAAGATGTTGCTTCTGCATATCACTTATTAGTATGTGAACACCTATGTGACAGAGAAACTGGCCCACTTAAAATTGGTTGACACTGGGTTAGAATAAGGAGAAGAAGGCCAAAACATGGCGGGGTGAAGACTCATGTGGGGGGTTTACATATTCTGAATAGGCCATAAACATTGCTGTATCCAGCCAATGGGGAAATAGGGGAGGGAAATTTAAATTGGAAATAGGAATAAAAGATTGTGTATGTCTTAACCAATGTGCCTTTTTTTTTGGGGGGGGGGACACTAGCTCTTGCAAGAACATTAATAGATGTCCTTCCCAACTCATCAGTGGCTTCATGGAGATCTTGGTAAAATACTTATTTCTTACAGCTGATCTTCTTTATGAACACTTGGACAAAAGTCACATAGAAACTGGGCAAACACAGAAAAGCTGCAATCTTTATTTCTGGAAGCAGGATATAGGAATGTCAGTTGTGTGCTTGGGTTCCACAAGTCCCTGAACCTGATGAAAGATTTTGTTTTCTTAAGTCTGCTTTCAGCAAAGTTCATAGTATTATAAATTTATACCTGAAAGGACCTTAGAGGTCATTCAGTTCAACTCATTTTATATATAAGTGAACTGAGGCTTAGAGAATTTAAGTGACTTGCCCAAGTTTATGAAGGTAGTGTAAGTGACAGATCTGGTGACCTCAAGATAATCATCTTTCTATTACATCACACTACCTTTCCACAGATCTATATACTTCATTTGACTCAATATTTCCATGATCCTAAAATGGTTCCCTTCAAGTAAATTAACACTGATTAGGCTCCTACTATGTGCCAGGTACTGTGCTAAATGTTGGGAATGAAAATAAGAAAGAGAAAAAAAAAAGCCTTTGCCTTTAAGGAGATTATAAATTTAATGGGGAAAGACAAGAAATAAAAGAAAGCTGAAGTGAATAGGGTGGTGTGGGGGTGGGAGACTTGATGGAGTCTATTATACATATTCCAATTTATAGGAAAGGAATAATGGGCCTCTTTAAATGGAAACTTTGGGTGGAGTCCTTTGCTGAGTCCTCTATTCCTCTTTTCTGAAGGGCAGAGGGAGCTGAAGAGGTGTGAGTATCAAAGCTGATATCTATGACACATTTATTCAATTTTATTGCTGCAAGAAATATTCCTTCCCCCACCCCTTACAATTAGAAGCCTGAGCAATAAAAGGCTTTTGTTTTCTTAATTAGATATTCATAGCATGCATTTGGTTATCCTCAATCCTATTATACTGGGTGAATTTCCAAGAAGATTCTTAACTGATGACTTAAGGGAGTACCCAGCAGCTGACAACTCAGAGCAAAGCTGTACCTGAAGAAATATTCACTTGAAACTTATTTTAATGAAGGAACATTGAATGTTTTGTGCTTTCTTACCAAGGGCAAAATCCTCAAGGAAAATTTGCCTTAATTTCCTAAAACAATACTTGGCAAGAGCAGAAAGCCATTTTTTTTTTTTTTTGGTGAGGAGAAAAAAGCAAGCTAAGCAGTGCACCCTTTTATTAATTATTGTGAAAATAAACAACCAGAATAAAGATCCATGTGGTAAAGTCTGAGTGTGAAAATCCCACTTTAGTAGTGAAGAAAAAAAATTCTCATTACACCTAAAAATTCTTCCTCAGCAACACATACAGTAGAAAAAGATAAAGGGCACAAATTATCAATGTTTTAAGTAAAAAGTTTATCTATAGAAGGTGATATTGTAAATCATACCTTTCCTCATTAACAGAAGCATATTCTGAAGTTGATAGGGATTAGTTATTTTATTTCCCAGTTTTTTGGACTAAGTTATTTAGTGATTTATTTCTTGCAATATATTAGCCATTAATAACATTCTCATTTCATATTTTTCTCCTGTTTGAATACATCCCAGGTATTCATGTTCTCATGTTAAATTTGAAATATATACACTATTTCTATCTTCTTGAGAGGATTTCTAAAAAGATAGGAAAAAAGAATCATATAAGTTGGGAAAAAATAATGAGTTGCAATTTGGACATATGGAGGGTTTATCTAACATTAAAGAATTTCTGCAATTTCTTAAAATCTGAAGACAGGAATGATTGCAGACCCAAATGAATAATCTGGCACAATGGGAAGAATATTGCATTTGGAATTAAGGAAGATTTGGTTTGAATCCAACAGTATGACCATAGATAACTCACTTAACCTTTTTATATTTCTGCAAATGATGCGAATATTTGTATTAATCTACCTAACAGAGTTTTAAATCTTACAGCATTTCATGAACATGACTTATTATTTCTATAATAACAAAGAATGGTATGTTTATATAACTGTATTGCCAGATATCCTGCCAGGTTGTTATTTTAATTGAATGAAGGCAGTCCTCTTCCACTTGTCTTTTTCATATCTACTTTAGAAATTAATTGGCTGATTTCAACCAAATATCGTTTTTGCTAATCAGAATCAAAGTTTGCTATTTGATTTCAAAGTGAGAGACAAATTTATTTTGTCTTCCACCTTGAAATCAAATAGCTTAT
Organism: Myrmecobius fasciatus; assembly: GCA_023553655.1. Classification (NCBI taxonomy): domain Eukaryota; kingdom Metazoa; phylum Chordata; class Mammalia; order Dasyuromorphia; family Myrmecobiidae; genus Myrmecobius; species Myrmecobius fasciatus. Next base: position 14,258 of record JAJPUD010026649.1, read on the forward strand.
TTTGATACTTAGATGGATTTGCGACAATCTCATTGAGGTGTCCCAACCAGGACAGATTGTGACCCATTCATGTTTTCACATCTTATGTGAATCTTGTTCATATCTTTCCATAAATTCTTCTTGGATATCTATTCAAATATGATGGAAAACTTTTGGTTGTTTTTTAATATTTCATATATCAGTACCACATTCAGCTCCATCATTCATGCTTGCTAAATAACTTTTTCCTCCTTTTTATAGGAATATGTGTTCTTAATATTTTGTAACTCCCATTTCTTACATGCAAGTCTTCATTAATCATGTGCTATACCAACTATTTGTAGTTAACATATGTTTTTCCATTACCCATTGGGTCAGCTGAAAATGTAGTTCCTTTGGAATAGTGATATTCTCTGATTCAGGGGCATAAATATCACCCAGAGAATATTGGTGTTAAAAAAGATGAAACACTTTGGCATCATTGAAAGCCCTTCACAGTTTCTCAACTATGATCTAAATTGATCTCTTTCTCCTAGCCAATTGTCGAATGTGTGCATTGTCCATTTTTAGAATTTGTCCAAGATAGGTATATTGATGGCTCCCTAGGTTTCCTGCATACCTGCATGCTATAATCTTCTTGAGCAAGGGCCCAGGGTTCTAGGATTTATTGCAATGAATACTATATATCATCCACAGACCATAAACCAAAGCACCTCAAGAATATCATCATTGAGACCTTTAAGTGGATGCAAAGTGGCTCTAGAAACAAAATGGCAAATGACAAAAAAATTAAAATATACTTTCTATAATTTTAATAGATTTTAATTAATTAAAAATCTTCATTAAGCATTTGCTATATGCCAAGCACTATACTGAATGCTGGGGATATAAATACAAGAACAAAACCTTCAAGAAGCTTATAATTTTAATAGTGAGAGATAAACAAGGGCACTGGGGATCAGATAAGGGAATTTTGGGAAGTTACAGGAATGGTAGTACTCATGGCAGGAGATGGCATAGTAGATAGAATGCTGGGCTCAGAGTCGGGAGTACTCATCTTTATGAATTCAGATCTGGCCTCAGATACTTCCTAGCTATGTGACTAGGCAAGTCACTTAACCCCTTTTTACATAAATTTCCTCATCTACAAAATGAGCTAGAGAAGGAAATGGCAAATCACTTCAATATCTCTGCCAAGAAAACCCCAAATGGTGGGGAGAAGTTGGATATAATTAAACAATAATAGGGATGGTGAATGGGACCATAAGAGAGTCAATTGCTATGTTCTTTTAAGAAACATTAGCAATGAGGTTTCCAAGAGGTTGATAGCTGGCTGGGATATAAAACATGTCCTGTAGGCTGGGGTTGGTTAGTTATAGTAAACTTCATATATTTCTACTCACTGACTCCAAAATCAAGATAGCATGACCTTAGGGCAATAGTTTCAAAACTGAGTAGATTTAAGTAACTAAGGCCATGGTCTCTGGAGTCCCAGTGGTACAGAAGAAACAGCAGAAGAGTGAGTGCATATAGCTTAAAGGTCTGGTCTGGCAGTTAAATTAGATTCCATTTCAGTGAAATTTAGTAAAGGCTCAAAAAAAAAAAAAAAAAGAATGTTTTGTAAGATAAATAGAGCTTTAGAAATACCATCTTAAAATGTTTGTACCATATATTTATTCATTTATTATTTAGATTTGAGTTTCTTTTTTTTTTAGTTCTTTTCTCAAAAAAAGGTATTTCTATACACAAAGTAGAAAAGAAAAAGGTTGTAATGAAACCACAGATCTTTGTAATGTGCAGGGATTTTTTTGTTTTGTTTTGTTTTAAATATATAATAAATCATTCAACATGTAACTTTCCAAACTGTGCTACCTGTCTATAATTCTTCTGGCTTTTCTTACGTTCTTTCTACTTTTCTTAAACTGCTTAAATTACCTTCTTTCCTTCCTTCCTTCCTTCTTTCCTTCCTTCCTTCCTTCCTTCCTTCCTTCCTTCCTTCCTTCCTTCCTTCCTTCCTTCCTTCCTTCCTTCCTTCCTTCCTTCCTTCCTT
>JAJPUD010026650.1:0-10362 GCA_023553655.1 Myrmecobius fasciatus
AAAATTGTCTGTTCATATCCTTTGACCATTCTCCAATCAATAAATGGTCAAAGGATATGAACAGACAATTTTCAGAGGATGAAATTAAAACTATTTATAGTCATATGAAAAGGTGCTCCAAATCACTATTGATCAGAGAAATGCAAATCAAGACAACCCTGAGATACCACTTCACACCTGTCAGATTGGCTAAAATGACAGGAAAAGTTAATGATGAATGTTGGAGGGGTTGTGGGAGGGCTGGTACACTGATGCATTGTTGGTGGAGCTGTGAACGGATACAGCCATTCTGGAGAACAATTTGGAGCTATGCTCAAAAAGTTATCAAACTGTGCATACCCTTTGACCCAGCAGCACTTCTATTGGGCTTATATCCCAAAGAAATCATAAAGGAAGGAAAAGGCCCCACATGTGCAAGAATGTTTGTGGCAGCCCCTTTTGTAGTGGCTAGAAACTGGAAATTGAGTGGATGCCCTTCAATTGGAGAATGGCTGAATAAATTATGGTATATGAATGTTATGGAATATTATTGTTCTGTAAGAAATGACCAGCAAGATGATTTCAGAGAGGCCTGGGGAGACTTACATGAACTGATGCTGAGTGAAATGAGCAGAACCAGGAGATCATTATACACGGCAACAACAGTACTATATGACGATCAATTCTGATGGACATGGCTCTCTTCAACAATGAAATGTTTCAAACCACCTCCAATTGTTCGCTGAAGAAAGCCATATACACCCAGAGAGAGGGATGCGAAATGTGGACCACAACATAACATTTTCATACTCCTTGATTGATGTTTGCTTACATTGTGTTTCCTTTATCTGATATATCGTTTGTGTAGATAAGATTTTTCTTGCACACCAATGATAAGTTTGGAAATATGTATACATATATTCGATTTGCCAATATTTTAACATAATTAACATGTAGTGGATATCCTGCCATCTAGGGGAGGGGTGGGGAGTTGGGGGGAAAAATTTGTAACGGAAAGCTATGTAAGGGTTATTGTTGAAGAATTACCCACACATATGTTATGCAAATAAAATAAAAATTAAAAAAAAAGACTTGTTTACTCTGTAACAAACATATTCCATGATGCAAGTTAATTTGCCAATCCACTAGTATTGAAAAATAAATCACTTTTTTGGGGGGAGTTTATCATGGGCACAACAAATAGAATTAGAAGTGGCTAAATTTTTAATGTAGCTTCCATGATGTAAAATCTTCATTTCCCCTCTCCTCCTAATGATAAATCTTGACTATATACTGCTCTGGATGCAAAACCTCTCACTAGACTATCTATGTCCTCATCCCATCAATATATAAAAAAATCTTTCATATATATACAATAATAAATACCAACCTCTCCAGAGGAACATATTTGGACTGAAAAGGAATAAGAATGCCCAGTCCATTTTTGTTCCCATCTGAACACCACTTTAATGAATGATATTTCATAAATTTCTTCCAGAAAGAGAAATAAAAGAATGGAAATATCAGACCAAATTAAAAATTTGTTTGAAATATATTTATATATTTTCTGACTAGTTTATGATTGGAATTGGGGTAGGAGGCTCATAACAAATATTCAGAAAGTAGAGAGCAGCTTGATGTTTGGTACATTTTGGGCTGTAAAATGAATTACCCAGCATGGTATGACTAGTATATGTCAGAAGCAAATTTAAACCCAGGACATCCTGACTCTAAGGTAGCCATTAAGATTAAGAAATAGATAAGTAGATAGATTAAACATTTAATAAGTACTTACTATGTTCTAGATATTATGTTTGATGCTGAGGAGAAAAATAGAAACTAAACATAGTCATTACCTTTAAGAAGCTAATAATCTAATGAGAGAAAACAGTGCATGAAAGGAAGCTGGAAAGTGGTGAATTGGTGATAGACTAAGAAAGGTTTCCCCAAGGTAGTTAGGAAGAAGGTGGAAAAGTCTGGGGAATGAGCAACAGAGCCCCTTAACATGAGCCTGTAAGGAAATGATAGACAAGGCCAGGGACTCAACAATCAGAAGAGAGAGATGCAGCCTGGAGGCATCTCTGGGGAGAAAAGGCTCTTGTCAAGGAGGTTGAAAAGTCCCCTAGCCACTAGGGTGCCTCATAAAATTATACACAAAATAATGAATTTAATTATATGGTACTTTATAAACCTGTTAGATGGACTCATTAAAATTTGAAATATTATTTGTCCTGTTTTTTGACCTGTTTTCTTCAGCTGAAATGAGGAAAAATAGAAAGAGTAGTGAACTGAGAGTAATTGATATTGGTTTGATTCCTGTTTCCTAATCATTAACTGTGTCATAAAGGGCACATCAATTAACCTTTCTGAATCTCAGCATTATTTTTTGTAAATTGAAAGCTAAAAATTTGCAAAAGAGGCAATGTGACATAGTAGATTGAATACTGAGTTTGGCTTCATAACACTATGGTTCTAAATCTTGCCTATGAAACTTATTAACTACATGAATTTTTACAAATTGCTTTTATCTCTGGACTCCAAGCAATCCCATAGGGCTTACTTACTAGGTCATGAATGTGTCATGATCTGCATTGGTCCAAATGCTCAGTACTGGGAGTTATGTAAACTGATGAAATCACAATTCCCCCTTCTAACATTCACCCCGTAGATAATTTTTTTTTTATTTTACATTTTCTGTTTTTAAATTATTTTCATTTCTAAATCTCTTCTCTCTCCCCTCTCCAATGAGCAATTTCTTATAACAAATTATATTTTTTTAAAAGAAGGAAGGGGGAAGTAGTTCAGCAACACTAAACAATACACTGAATCTGAAAGTTTATATAGTATTCTATATCCATAATGTCCCACTTTTGAGGAAGTTCCCCACCTATGAGGGGAAAAGAGTTCATTTCCTCAATTTTTCTCCTAGCCCTGTTAGGTCATTAAAATTACACAGTGCTTATTTTTTTTTATTATAAACTTTAAAATACTACATAAATATCACCTACTGGGATTGTATCTTTTAATCAGTTTATTGCTTAATCAGTTAAAGCTTTATGGTCTACTCCATTGGACAAATACTATTTAGTCAGCTCTATATGGCAATTATCTCACTGATGAAATTTATTTCCAAAGTCTCCAGTGTATTATTTTCCTTTCTGTGCCTTTGGGGACTTCATTGTAGGCTCTTAACTTTAAAGGAAACAAAGGTTTGACTGGAGCAGCGGGAAATAGTTTCCTTTCAAGGATGACTTTTCTCCATTCCACACCCCCACAGGGTACAATTTTTGGAATGTGCCCTTTAAACAAGCCCTGTCCTTTCACTGAATTGCTATTCCACTGCCAACCTTTCTAGCACTCTAAAGGCAAACTATAATTGGCATTTTGCTTGGCCTAGGGAGTCAGTTGATTTCTTTACTATCTTTCCTGGTTACCTTAACTATCAGATATCTTGACAGTTGGCAAATGGAAAATGGAGCTTAGGTATGTCATATAAAATCTGTTGAAGGAATATTTTTTCTTAGGAAAGAATAAAAATACACCCCCCATGGAAGGAAGTCTACTCCCTTTCCAATGTAATAAACATTTTTTGGCCACGATCTTCTAATTATTTAAAGCAGTGCAGTTGTTATAGAATGGGCAACTGATCTCTATATTTGTGGAGACCATCTGGCTCTGGGATTCAGTTTAAAAGATTAGTTAAGTCATTATATAGTACCGAAGAGGGTGCCTTTTGTCAGGGCTGTTCTCAGGGCACTGAGAAGCTGGCTGTCAAGAAAAAGCAAAGAGAATATGCTTTCCCTGGAGAATGTGAACACTATTGGGAAAAACAAGGGCTTTTCCTAAATGTAAAGATGATGTCATTTGGAGTAAGGTTTTCCAGATTATACATGCTCTACATCATTTTGAAGACTTGAGAAAAGAAGCAGGTCTTATTTCCCCTAGCTCAATTTCCCAAAATAATTTAGGCCTAAAAATATACTAATGAAATATAAATGCCAGTACAGGGGACTTGGGGGTATATGAAGTTGAATAAAGGAAGATTTAACAAATTTTGAAGTAAAACAGAGAAAATTATTTTTTTTTCTTGCTGGAAAATTCTCATTAAAAATATCTATATCTATGTCTCTTTGACTTTTGAGATTTAACATTTTATAGGAGAGAACATAGAAAGCAATTAGAATTTTCTCATGCAATATCAAGAGTATAATTTGAAAAATTTTCTTCTTCATATCACATGGCACACTAAGATTCTGTGGAATAATCTGGGAAACATTTCCTAAAGTTTAGAGAAGCAGACATTCTAGACTGATTTTGAATCATACTAGGGCAGATTCTCCATATGCTGAGTAAAATGTAGAAATAAAGCAATAAAATTTATAGATAATGTGGAACCAGGAATTATTTAATATAATTTTTACTGGAGATAGAAGTTTTACTTATAAAAGAATGTTATAAGTCCAAAATATTTGGTTACATTCTTTACTAAAATTATCTAGCTAATTTCTTTTTTCTACTCTATCACATAACATGCATAAAGATAATTGCATTTAAATTATTAAAACATTCTTAAAATAAAAACACTTATAGACAAGGACTAAATATTTTTATTGTCAGTGATATTTTCATCCCTGCCAGGTTCTACCAAGCTGGAAAGGATTCAAGTATGACCCTGGCAACAGACCAAGTCTGTTTTCCAAGGACCAACATAGCTAAGGACAGAGAGATTTAACACCAGTAGACTAGCCCCTTGGTGATGAATTTGTTTGCTATGGAAACCCATGAAAAATTAAACCCAGAGGAAAAAAAGTGGCTCTCAATCCCTTCTACTTCAATGATAGGTGGCAGAGTAGTGAGAAAGACTGCACAAGAAGGGGTAGAACCCATACTAAGAATAACATGGATTTTATTCTGTCTATATATTTGATTTGACTATTGACACTAAAGTTTGGTGCTGTTCAATTTGATATGTTGTTTCAACATTACTAATTGCTTCTATTATTTGTTCTTTGGCCTGATCACTATTAAAAATTTAACTGTAATCTCCATTTGAGTCTGTATCTTTTCTATATAGTCTGTCCACCAATGACCATTTTTTCTGAATCAAGGTTTAGAAAAAGTATTAAATATGTCTGCCTTTTAAAATGTGTTGACAATATCTTTGTATATTAATATATGGCCATTTTTAAAAGTTCTATATAATAATAGGAAATAGGAATATTCTTTTGCAGTCCCATTTAAAAGATATCATACAAATTTAACAGTGATTTACTTAATTATTTATTTTCATTTAATTTCTTATTCCATTAAACTTATCCAAAATTGAGAGAGGGAGAAATGTTGAAATCTATCAACTATTAAGTTATTATCTATTTATTCCTGTTTCCTTTATGAGTTTAAATGCCAATTCATTTAGAACACATAAGTTTAATATTGATAATGATTTTTTGTCTATGGTTCCTTTCACTCTAAAGCTGTTTTCTTATTTATCTTTTTATTTTTCAAATAATTGCCTTTACTTTGTCAGGTAATATGATTTACAATATTTATTTTTGAAAGTATTAGATGAAGAGTTGTTACTGTTGTTCTTAAGCATCAATTTTATTCTGTGTATGCCTTTATTTTTAAAATTTGTTTGTTAGAAACAAAAGATCATGGGGTTTTGTTGTCTTATCCAACTTGTCACTCTTTTAAATTCTATTGGTTTGCTTAATCCATTCACATTTAAAGTTATGGATAAACTTTGGATAAAGTTAGATTGATGTTTCCCTCCATCTATCTCAAATATTTTTCAAGTTATGATTTTATTGCTCTTATGTTATAAACATAGTACCATCTCACTTGAGTTACTCTACTTATTTTTTTTAAATGGTCCCATTCTTATCAACTCTCTTTACATCATCTCTAAGCCTCTCCTAACATTTGTACATTTTGCCTTGTTTCCTTTTTTTTTTGCTGATTTTAATTATTCTCTTTAGTATGTCAAAGGAAACTGAAAATTTGGAAAGAGACTATATCATTCTTTTCATTATGAACAATGGGCTGATACTTGTACCACCTATCATATTTGGTTCTTTTGAGGAATATTCTTTATGAACTATAAAAGACTAAAAACATTATATACAAATACATACATACACATGCACACAAGCCATTTTTATGCCCATCTTTCTGTCTTCTTATCTATTTACATATTTCTCTCCTTTGCAAAATTAGAAAGAGCACAGTCAAGTCATAAATCAATCAACATTTATTAAGTGACTACTATGTACCAGGCATTCTGCTAAGCAGCAGAAATACAAAAAGATACAAAAGACAAACCCTCAAGGATCTCCTGGTCAAGTAGAGGAAATAAGAAGAAGACAAAAATATACAAAAAAAGTTGCATGCTGCATAAATAGAAAATAATTGACAAAGGGAAAACAGTGGAATTAAAAGGAGTTAGAGGAGGCTTCCCCATTACATTGGTTGAAGAATGATTGGCTCCATTACCAGATATCGGATACCAGATAATATGAGCCTCTCCATGGACAGGAGCGGATAAAGAGGGCTTTTGTCCTTTCTCTGTACCAGCAACATGACAGCTAAAGCACACACGTTGCTTTGGTGAACTTGAAACTCTATCATATTTCTGGATGTGTCTCTTCTGCTTTGTTCCTTTCCTCAGTTTAAGTGATTAATTAGTGACTTGAGAATGGAAATTTCCAGCCTTAAGCACATCCTTTTTTGTTTAAGAAGTTGAGAACTCCATGGCCTTTAGTCAATGTCAATTGCATTTCAGGATGATCCTCCAGACATTATTGAAGTGTTTCCTTTTTTTTTTCTTTTTTTTTAATTAACAAAATATTTTCAATAGAATTTTATTTTTCCAATTGTAAGTAAATATAATTTTTCAACATTCATTTTTGTGAGGTTTTGAGTTCTATTTCTCTCTTTCTCTCTCATCTCCTGTTTCCCCAAGATAGCAAGCAATGCAATGCAGGTTTAAAATGAACAATCATTTTAAACATATTTCCATATTTATCATGTTATGAAGAAAAATTTGAACAGAAGGGGAAAAAAACAAAAGAAAGAAAAAGAAATAGTATGCTTCAATTAGCATTCACTCTTCAAAGCTCTCTCTCTCGATGTAGATTTTTCATCCCAAATTTATTGGAATCTTCTTCTATCACCACATTGCAGAGAAGAGCTAACATTATCATAGTTGATCAGCATGTAATAATATTACTGTGGACAATATTCTTCTGGTTCTGTTCACTTCACTCAGCATCAGTTCATATAAGTCTTGCTAAACTTTTCTGAAATCAGCTTGCTCTACATTTCTTATAGAATATACCATTGCATTCATATACTATAACTTATTCAGCCATTTCCAAATCTGATGGGCATCCACTCAGTTTCCAATTCCCTTCTACACAAAAAGAGCTGCTGCAAACATTTTTATACATGTGGGTCTCTTTCCATTTTTTATGATCTCATTAGGATATAGAATCAATAGTGAGACTATTAGATCAAAGAGTATGCACAGTTTGATAGCCCTTTGGGCATAATTCCAAATTGTTCTCCAGAATGGTTGCATCAGTTCACAACTCCACCAACAATGCATTAGTGTCCTGGTTTTTCCACATCTCCTTTAACATTTATGATATTTTTTGCCTGCCGTCTTAATCCATCTAATGGATATGAGGTGGTACCTCAGAGTTGTTTTAATTTTACTTCTCTAATTAATGAGGATTTAGATAATTTTTCATGATTCTAAATGGTTTTAATTTCTTCATTTGAAAAATGTGTGTTCATATCCTTTGACCACTTATCAGCTGAAGAACTCCATTGTTTTTTGAAGAAGATGATCACTTACAAGATGATCATCCCAATTCCTGGCCTGGCTTATAAGAAGGCTTTACATAAAAGGATTTTTTTAAAAGTGTAACAACATATTGAAGCTAAGATTCCAATTTAACAACCTTTGATTTTTCCTCTTATTTGCTTCATTTTATGTTTTGCTATTTTAAGTATCAATTTCTCTAAAGAGTATTATAGTTGTTATAAGAAACCTAAAGGATGAAATAAATCCTGTGTTCCAGCTAGAGCAGACCTAGAGGACCTGAAGTTTACTATGCAATAGATACACTCACACATATACACAAACATACCATATGCTGATTTCCAATGATTTGTTCTTGTTAAGCCTGATCTTTCAAGACATGTTCACAAAGTTTCAAAGCAACCATTTAAAACCCAACAAAAGAAACCAAAATTATTGTTTTGAAATGTTATAGACATTACTTTAGGTATTTAATTAGATATTACTGTCAGATACTTCAAAGCTTACCATATTAAAGTATTTAGCAGGGTAGGAAAGTAAGGTCAGGGTTAGGAGAGATAGGGAAATAACATTAGTAACACTATATGGAGGGGATACTTTCCAGAGAATGATGAGTGGTCTCTGCTGTAAACATCATAAATCAAGTGTACCAGAGTATTCTACTGAAGTTGCTCTTAAGCACTGATGATAGGGCTGAATTTTGTAAGATGTATATATTTCCCTCAGTTGGATCTTCCTTTAAGTTAGTCCCAATATCTATTCACATATAATATCTTGTTTAATTAATAGTGCCATAAATGCATACTAATATAACATATGTACATATATAAATACATGTATATATGTATATATATAATATTCAATGTAGAATCCACAAAATAGATACACACATATATATTTATATTTTCCTGTTCTTTCTATATCCATGAACCTTTAATAAACAGAATTCTATAAATATTTGATTGAACATACTAGATTACTAAAATGGGTTTTGAAATAATTAGATTTAAATAACCTGATATTTTGATTAAGGAAAATATAATATATAATTGGCTGGGAACAATAATACTTGATTAAATCCATATCAAATTAAAGGCATTTTACTTCATTAGAATTATGGAAGCAAACATCAACAATATCCTAAATTTAATTACCAATCATGTAGCCAAAACTCTCTGGTATTTATTATCTTATGCATCAAATATAATTTTCAAAACAAGTTTGTTTTCTAAATTATTAATAATTAATATAGTATTGAATGAGTCTTCATAACAAACCACTCCCATTACACCAATTATGTCCCTTCTTGTCAAGTTATAGAATAAAAGAAGCAAAGAATTTTGGAATCTAAAGGTACCTGAAAGGTCTTCTTGCCTAACTTGTAAGCTATTAAGGAAAAACATTAGGTTAAGGATTTTAAACACATATCTTTCTTTTTTTCTTTTTAATTATTGCAATGATTTTTTGGCATATACATGAAATCTTAAAAATTGTTCAAGTGGCTTCTCCAAGTGAAGGACACTAGGGAGCAGATGGAGTTTCTCCAAATGAGGGACTCTAAGAGCTACTTTTGGAAGAATCATGATGATGTGTAAAAAGAAGCCTATTGAAACTGGCCAAATTACTTAACTTTGAAAAACCTTTAAGGAAACTTCCCTGGGCATGCCCAGATTGCCTAACATAGAGATGTTTTATGTTTCCTCTGAATTAAAAAAATTATAGTCTCCTTTGATAGATTATACTGTATTTAAAAAAAATAATAGGCATACTGAGGCAATCTGTCTCTTTCTGGCTTATACTCAGTATTAAATTCTCATTCCTATAGATACTTGGGTATCCATAGCAGAGATTCCTGTTATAGGTTAAAGTTTTCTTCCCTTGCTCCCTTCTTTATCTCCAGCTCTATGGAAGAAAGTTCCATTTTCTTTTTGTTCTGTGTCATTTATCATCTTTGACTTCAAGTGTTGGTGGTGATTTTTTTTAACAGGAATTTATGCCATGACATTCTTGACATCAAAACTGTAGATTCTTGCCCAGCAAGGATACCTGGAGAAGTCAAGGTACCAGGCACTCAAGCCTAAGGAAGGCTTTGAACTTGAAATTGTAATCGAGTTAAACTACAGAAATTGAGCTAAACTACAAACCTATAGGAATTGGTCTAAATTAAAAACCTAATCCCTTTCCTCTCCCCAGAAACTGAGATGGCATACAAGGAGAGGTAGATTATTTTTTTTACATATTAGGGGAATAAATTTATATATTTCTGATTGATTATACCTTTTGAAATAAATAATGCTTTCTAAAACAATTAATTTTTAAAATAATTTATTTAATATATCCTCCCAGTTATATTTAAAACATTTTTTAAACATTTTTTTAACTTTATCTCCACCTTGGATTAAGAAACCACATGTGAAGTTATGCAAAATATTTCCATAAAAGTCATGTTGCAAAGGAAAACATAAATCACTAACCCTTATGAAAAACAAAACAACCCTGAAGAAAAATAAAGTTGGGAGATAGAGAGAGAGAGAGAGAGAAAGAGAGAGATAGAGAGA
>JAJPUD010026651.1:0-16284 GCA_023553655.1 Myrmecobius fasciatus
GGTTGGATCCATTCACAGTTCCACTAACAATGTATCAGTGTCCCAGATTTCCCACATTTCCTCCAACATTTGTTATTATCTTTTCCTGTCATCTTAGCCAATCTGACAGGTTTGTAGTGGTATCTCAGAGCTGTCTTAATTTGCACTTCTCTGATCAATAGTGATTTGGAGCATCTTTTCATAAGACTAGAAATAGTTTTAATTTCTTCATCTGAGAATTGTCCGTTCATATCCTTTGACCATTTATCGATTTGGAGAATGGCTTGAATTCTTATAAATATGAGTCAATTCTCTATATGCTTTAGAAATGAGGCCTTTATCAGAACTCTTAAATATAAAAATGATTTCTCAATTTATTGCTTCCCTCCTAATCTTGTCTGCATTAGTTTTGTTTGCAGAAAAAACTTTTTACCTTAATATAATCAAAATTATCTATCTGGTGTTCAGTTAAGAGTTCCAGTTCTTCTTGGACACAAATTCCTTCCTTCTCCACAGATCTGAGAAGTAAACAATTCTATATTCCTCTAAGTTGCGTGATAAAGCCTCATTTCTAAATATACAGAGAATTGACACAAATTAAGACAACTCTGAGATACCACTACACACCTGTCAGATTGGCTAAAATGACAGGAAAAGATAACGATGAATGTTGGAGGGGATGTGGGAGGGCTGGGACACTGATTCATTGTTGGTGGAGCTGTGAACGGATCCAGCCATTCTGAAGAGAAATTTGGAACTATGCTCAAAAAGTTATCAAACTGTGCATACCCTTTCACCCAGCAGCATTTCTATTGGGCTTATATCCCAAAGAAATCATAAAGGAAGGAAAAGGCCCCACATGTGCAAGAATGTTTGTGGTAGCCCTTTTTGTAGTGGCTAGAAACTGGAAACTGAATGGATGCCCATCAATTGGAGAGTGGCTGAATAAATTATGGTATATGAATATTATGGAATATTATTGTTCTGTAAGAAATGACCAGCAAGACGATTTCAGAGAGGCCTGGAGAGACTTACATGAACTGATGCTGAGTAAAATGAGCAGAACCAGGAGATCATTATACATGGCAACAACAGTACTATATGATGATCAATTCTGATGGACATGGCTCTCTGCAACAATGAAATGTTTCAAACCACTTCCAATTGTTCACTGAAGAAAGCCATATACACCCAGAGAGAGGGATGTGAAATGTGGACCACAACATAACATTCTCATACTCCTTGATTGATGTTTGCTTACATTGTGTTTCCTTTATCTGATATATCGTTTGTGTAGATAAGATTTTTCTTGCACACCAATGATAAGTTTGGAAATATGTATACATATATTCGATTTGTCAAGTATTTTAACATAATTAACATGTAGTGGATTTCCTGCCATCTAGGGGAGGGGTGGGGACTGGGGGTAAAATTTGTAATGGAGAGCTTTGTAAAGATCAATGCTGAGGAACTACGCATACATATGTTATGCAAATAAAAAACAAACAAACAAACAAACAAACAAAAAAACATATATTGGATTACTTGCCATGTAGGGGAGCAGGTGGGGGAAAGCAAAGGAAATGGGAAAACAAGGTTTTGCAAGGATCAATGGTGAAAATTTATCCTTGAATATGTTTTGTAAATAAAAAAGCTGCATTAACTATAAAAACAAAAACAAACAAAAAGTATAATAGTAATTTCATCCTTTTCATTGTGTACTGACTTCCTCATGTTTCTTCTAATAATATCATGGATTTCTCCTAAATAGCTCAGGTGCCTTGAAATGACATGACAATACCAAACACTGTGAGAAAAAGATGATCACTTTCCTTTTAATGCTTTCCCAGTATGGAACAGAGCTTATGCATGCCTAGAAATAGGATAGAAAGGGTGAAGATACAGGGACCCAACAACAGTGACTTTTATTATTAATTCATAAGTTGAAAGATTAAAAAAAATACTCCATCCACACAGCAGTGGAGCAAGGACAGCTGAAACTGCCATTATCACCTGTCAGCAAACCTCTTTAAATCACATTTTCACTTGCATATATGGTGTTGGCCTCTGACTCCTGGCAAATAGTTGGATGAGTTTCAGAAAGTTCCAGCTTGAAAGTATGATATATGTATACTTACACATATGTCTTCTACAGTTGGATTTTTCCATATCATTAGCTTTTTAACATTTGTCTTGTTTAATTTTTATTCCTTGAATAGCTGTTGCTTGTCCTTCATTTTTGAAGAAAACCAACAACATTATAGGGTGATGTTTTGATTCACACATGAATTGGATTTAAGTGAGAAACTGTTGCACAAAATCATCAGTCTCGCTCTTTCTTCCAGTTTTAAAATTCCAGTGGGATGAGGAAAGTCAAGAAGACTTTCCATGGCTTGGGATGCAATACATGGTCTTGTCATCTTCAATGCCTTACAAATATCTGACAGCTCTACAGCACCTGCCTCAGCCACCTTAATAGGTAATGAAACAATTTTCTATCCACTCATACCACCAGAAAAAAAATTAATGTGCTTGAGATAGACATCTTCTCAACTCATCAATGGTCTGAGGTTACCCTCAATTTGATTTAATCTGAATGCCAAGATGGTTTAAATAGATGTGGCTCCTATACATGTTCTAACCTGGTGGACACCAAAGGTGGATGAGCAGTCCTTAACAGTGCTCAGCATGCCTTCACAAAAAGATGTTAGTCCTTGCTGAACATATCATCACCTCTCCTTTTTTGAAATTTATAATGTAGGAAGGAAGGAAGAAAGGAAGGAAGGAAAGAATGGAGGGAGGAAAGGAAAAAAGAAGGGGAAAAGGGGAGTGAGGGAGGGAGGAAAGAAGAAAAGGAGGAAGGAAGGGGAAGAATGGAAGAAAGGAAGAGAGGGAGGAAGGGAAGGAGGAAAGGAGGAAGAGAGGAAGGGAGAGAAGGAAGAAATTATGCTCCATTTGACTAAGGATCAACTTGACTCAGGGTCATGCATGAGGAGATTACTGTTGTTAAAAAAGTTCTAGTATTTTAACTGAATAAATCAAAGTGAGTCACTATCACCAAATACTAATTTTTATTTGGTTATAATTTTAGAATATTATTTAGTGCAGTAGAAAGTCAGCAAGTCAGTAATCAGAGGAGCAAGCATGAAAAACTGATTCTACTACAAATTACTTGTATAGAATTAAGCAAAATTATACTCTCTGACCTTGGTGTCTTCATGTGTAAAATGAGGAGATGAGAGGACATGACTTCTTATATCTCTCCTAGCTCTAAAATCATGTACTCCACAATTTATAGTATCAGCTTGATAATTTTGTGTATGTCTGATTCTTTACTAACAGTTTGTTTTCTTCCTTTTATCTCTGACAAAAGCAATCCCTTTTGCCACTCTCCCTCCATCCTTCCCCCCTCCCCCCACTGTATCCATTCCCCACACACTGGAATATACAACTTGTGGTGAAAAGAAGCAGTTGATCCAATCAGTGACAACTAGAGTACAAAATGTCTCCTGCTGCTTGAAAACAAAAATAAAAACTATCCCACATAAATATATTAGGACTTTGTCTCTTTAAAAAGGTTTATAGCAAATGAATGGGAAGTAATTCTACCTCCATTGAGATGTGAACCTACCTCACTATGGGTGGAGTTAGGTCACAGCAGTGAATACAGGCAGTCAGGGAAAGTGGACAGCTTCAGGAAAGTACAAGGAGTACAGGGGAAAGGCTGAAGCTGGAAAACAGCCAAGTGAAACCTTGTTGAGGGAAAATAAATATCTCTGTTGGATGTTTTTCAGAGATACAGAGATTAGTGCTGGTGTTCCCCAATGTCTCTGTAATCATGAAGACGAAAGTAACCTTGGTGCCTTTGCCAGTAAACCAAAACCACTTTCAAAATAACAACAACATGAATACTAATTTGTCTTTATATAAATAGGGCCTAGGTGCCTTATTAACTCTGTGAGTGCTGATATTCTGGGAGAAAAATGGTTTCGAAAGATTTCCCTCCCAAAACCTAGTTTGTAGCTGATTACTTCTCACCTGAACTGTCTTCAGTCTTTCCCCTCTTCAATCCCATCTTCCATAAGGATGTCAAACTGATATGGCCCTTCTCAAAAAGCTCTTATGTCCCTCCATTACTGACAGGATAAAAGGATGAATTCCCCTCGTGAACATTTAAAGTCCTTCACAATCTGGCTCTAAACAATTTTTCTATGTTGTTGTTACTCTTTCTTCCAGGTTTTGTAGTAAAATAAAACTGATATGGTCATAGATTCCCATACATTACATCACCTCTTCCTCTCTATGACTTTGGTTTGGTTGTACCCTATATGCTAAATGTGTCTTCCTCTTTTTCATAGCTTTCTTCAAAGCTAGGTGAAATGCCTCCTATATGAGACTTTTCCTGTGTTAGTGCCTCCTTCCCTCATATCACTGTTACAATTATATATATATTCTAATATTTGTTTCACCATGTATATATTGCTCCCTCAATCATAAATAAGTTCTTTGAAGGTAGGAACTTTTTTATTTTTTTTCTCTTTCTGCCCTAAGTGCTTAACACATTGGCTATTACATGGAAAGTGATTAATAAATTATTGTCATTTGATTGTTCAATTGATCAATCCCTTAAACAAATGAAGGAATCAATGTATCATGGAAATCAAGAAAATGAAGTCAGGAAACATCTGAAGGAACCTGAGTACATCAGTAAGATTTTATTGAAATAATAAAATTGAAAGATTTTCTCTGGAAAAATAAAATTTTATTCTCTAAATCATCGTTTCTTAAAATTTTTTCAAACACAATTCTTTATTGCCCCCAAAAAATTTTATGTGACTCTGAATACATAGGCATAAAAATCAAATATTTTCCAATAATTAATTAATTCTAATACTAAATCTCCTAAATTCACTTATATGACCCCATAATGGGATCATTATCTGCAGTTTAAGAGGCTTTGCTCTAAAGGAAGAGCTTAAAAATGAAGATATGACTCAAATTATCATCATGTTATTGTTCAATCATTTTTTTAATCATGTTGGACTCTTCATGAACCTATTTGAGATTTTCTTGGCAAAGATATTAGAGTGCTTTGCCATTTCCTTGTCTAGTTCATTTTACAGAAGAGGAAAAGGAGACAAACAGATTTAAATGTCTTATATAGAGTCAATAAGTAGCTGAAGTTGGATTTGAACTTATGCTTTTCTGATTTCAGGCCCAGTTCTCTATCTACTGTTTCACCCAACTGTCCCCGATATTGTCATTAACAATCATTATATATTAATCAATATGATATAATAATATGAATTCTGATTATTTATAATTTTATTTTATTATAATCAATCAATCAATAAGTTTCTTTAGATTTCTACTATGGATCTACTCTGTATACACTGTGTTTATATAGTTTTAGGAACAAATAATATTTACTCCAGATAAATGAGAACAAACAAATAACTCATTTTAAGCACTTTTGGGGGGAAAAAGTGAAAGACAGAAAAATGGATACCAAAATTACTATATTTTAGGTCAAACTATACTGTCCCACAAATGGATTCAAACATTTTTTGCTCTAGGGAATGAATGTCCCTGTCAATTTAGGGTGTGTGTGTGTGTGTGTGTGTGTGTGTGTGTGTGTGTGTGTGTGAATTAGTCAAATACTAGTGAACATCTAATCCTGATTTCCAGAAGCCTGGTCTTCAAACTTGCTAGAACTGTCAACAATTGGAAACAGATGAACTTTACAGGTAGAGTAAAGAAGCTTCAGTTGGCCCTGGTATTTGGCAGCCACCTGGGGCATTTGAGAATTTCAGAACAACAACAAAAAATTAAACCTGGGGCCTGCCTTAAAACATTGCAAAGGAATATCTTTTATCTCTACTTGAGAACTCAAAAGCATTAATTGAGGAATTAACTTCATTCCACTTCTGTATAATTGCACCCATAAAATTAAAGTACATTAAATTTGTTTATTTCCAAATAGTTATTTGATACAATGAAAGATGGGGGAGGAAGGACTCAAAAGGGATCCCTAATTCACTTTCTGTACTTACATCCATCCACTGATAAATGACTCACTTTAATGAAAGCCTTGAAAAATTCATTTCTGGAAGTGACATTTCTTTTGGAATGGAAACCACCAAAGGTACAAAGATAATCACAAAATAAATTAAATGCATGATAGGTGAACAATGCTTAAAGTTTGTTTTACTCTACATTGATTGATTGGTGAATTTTATAAAATAAGCACCCAAATGATGACTGGGAAATAGGTGGTAGGAGGTACTGGAGGTGCTGGAGGATTTAGTTAGACTTTTACATCTATGCAAACAAGTGTTTCATTTTTTTAAAAGTAAGCAGGATATAATATTGGACTGTGTAAGATGACTGGCTGCTATATTTAACTCAGAAAAACACATAACAAATCACTATTCTGTAGCAAGGAGACACACCTCATAGGCTCCTTTTTTTCCCCCCTTATGGCTTGGATATAAGACCACAGCCAACCAAATAATCCTACAGAAATAAACCAATGAAATAGTAAGACTGACAACAGACACTGCATTATACCTGCAGCTGGTAAATGTTTCCACAGTTGAACCACCTTTGAGTAAAAATTTTGTCCCAGGGGAAAGTCAGCAGCTAAGATTTTAACTGCTTTTTTTTCAAGAGAGGGGAAAAAAAGTTTGAAATATTTGGACCTTTTTGAATGTGAATATTTATAGCTTTTCCTCCACGTTAGAGGATTTTCCCTCACCTTCTAATCAAGCAAATTAGGAGAATATATTAGGTACAGTCTGCCCCAACCTAACTGACTCTTTAATTGAGCTAATCTAACACAATTAACACAGTGTCTCAATGGGGATCATCCTAATGTGGCATTATGACAGATGATTGCATCATGTTTCCAAGTCAAAAACTCACTTATCTAAAATGAGGCTTGGGGGAGAAGTAAAACAAAACAAAACAAAAACAAAAACCAACAAACAAACAAACAACAACAACAAACTTCATTCTTTTTTTTTCCAAATGCTCTTTGACCCATTAGGAGCCAAGCCTGAGTTGCTGAACTTATTTCTCAGTACATGACAACAATCTTTGAGAAGAAAATTATTGCCAGTAGTTTGGTTATGGAACTATCTCTTATTCAAGTCAACATATATAGGAATATAATGAAGAAAGTACTTTTTTAATTTAAAAGAAACAAAAAAGCTATTAAAATTCACATTTTAAGGTATTGTTTGAGAAGATTAGATAATCAAATTAAGAGGTGATTGATTAATAATAGAGAATTATGAATATTGATGCAAAAATCTTAAATAAAATATTAGTAAAGAGATTACAACAACTCATCATCAGAATAATGCACTATGACCAAGTAGGTTTTATACCAGAAATACAAGGCTGGTTCAATATAAGGAAAATTAAAAGCATAATTGACTATATTAATATCAAACTAACAGAAATCATATGGTTATATAAAGATACACACAAAGCATTTGGCAAAATCCAATATGCATTTCTTTTCAAAAATAGAAGGCATAAGAATAAATGAAGTTACCTCTAAAAATCAGTAGCATCTGTTAAAAGCTACCAGCAAACATCATTTATGATGGGAATAAACTAGAAGCATTCCCAATAACATCAGAAGTTAAACAAGGCTTACCACTATCACCATTACTATTCAATTTTGTATTAGAAATGCTAGATTTTCCAATAAGAAAAGAAAAATAAATTAAAGGAATCAAAGAGGGTTATGAAGAAACAAAATTATTACTCTTTGCAGATGACATGATGGTATACTTAGAAAATCCTAGAGAATCAAGTAAAAACCTACTAGAAATAATTAAAACCTTTAAAAAAGTTCCAGGATGCAAAATAAATCCACATAAATCATCAGCATTTCTATATTACCAACTAAGTCCAGCAGCAAGAGATACATAGAGAAATTCCATTTAAAATAGGGTAAATAATATAAAATATTTGGGAGTCTACCTGCCAATCCAAAGTCAGGAATTATATGAACACAGACACAAAACACTTTCCGCACAAATAAAGTTAACTCTAAACAACTGGAAAAATATCAAGTGCTTATGGGTAGATTGATATAATATAATAAAAATGACAATATTACTTACATTGAACTACTTATTCAGTGCCATACCAATCAAACTGCCAAGAAGTTAAATTTATAGAACTTGAAAAAAACAACATTTATGAAAGACCAAAAGTCAAGAATTTCAAGGAAATTAATGAAAAAAAGTGCCAATAAAGGTGGCCTAGCTGTACTAGATCTAAAACTATATAATAAATCTATCGTCTTCAAAACTATTTAGTACTGGCTAAGAAATAGAATAGTCAATCATCGGAAAAGTTGAGACTCACAAAACATAATAGTCAATGACTACATTAATCTAGTGTTTGATAAACCTAAAGGCCACAGTTTCTGAAATAAGAACTCATTATTTGACAAAAACTTCTGGAAAACTTGGAAAATAGCATGGCAGAAATTAGGCACTGACCAATAACTAACACCCTCTGTCAAAATAAAGTTGAGATGGGTTCATGATTTAGATATAAAGGGTAGTAGCATCAGCAAATTAGGAGAACAAGGGATACTCTACCTCTCCGATCTGTGGAGAAGGAAGAAATTTATGGCCACAGAGGAACTAGAGAAATTACAAAATCCAAAATTGATAATTTTGATTATCTTAAATTAAAAAAAGTTTTGTGCAAACAATGCAGCTAAAATTAGAAGAGAAGGGGAAAGTTTTTATATTCAAGGGTTCTGACAAAGGCCACATTTCTAAAATATATTAAGTATTGTCTCAAATTTATAAGAATACAAGTCATTTTTCTATTGATAAATGGGCAAAATATATGGACACATAATTTTCAGACCAAAAAAACCCCAAAAAACTAAAGACATTTTAGTCATATGAAAAAAGTTTAAATTTTTTATTGATTAGAGAAATGCAAATTAAGACATCTCTGTGGTACCAGTGCATACCTCTCAGATTGGCTAAGATGATAAGAAAATATAATGATAAATGTTGGAGGAGATATGGGGAAAATGGGACACTAATTCATTGTTGGTGGAGTTGCAAACTGATCCATCCAATCTAAAAAGCAATTTGGAACTAAGCCTAAATGGCTATCAAATTTTGCATACCTTTTGATCCAGCAGTGTCTCTACTGGCTTATTCCAAAAAGATCATAAAAAGGGAAAAGGACTCACATAACTAAAAATTTTTGTAGCAGCCCTTTTTGTAATGGCAAGCAACTGAAAAATGAGTAGATGTCCATCAGTTGAAGAATGGTTGAAAAAATTATGGTATATGAATATTATGGAATATTACTGTTCTATAAGAAATGATCCACAAAATTATTTCAGAAAGGCATGGAGATACTTACATGAATTGATACTAAGTGAAGTGAATAGAACTAAGAGTACATCATACACAGCAACAAGATTATGTAATTATCGATTCTGATAGATGTGACTCTTCTCAACAATGCAGTGATTCAGGCCAGTTCCATTAGACCTGTGATGGAAAGAACCATCTGCATCCAGAAAGAGGACTGTACAGACTGAATGTGAATCACAACATAATATTTTCCCTTTTTTGTTGTTTGCTTCTTTTTATTTCCTTTCTCATTTTTTTTCTTTTTGATCTGATTTTTTTTGTGCAGCATGATAAATGTGGATATATATTTAGATGAATTGCACATGTTTAACATATATTGAATCATTTGCTTTCTATGAGAGGAGAAGGGGGAAGGAAAGCAGAAAAAAATGTAACAAAATTTTGCAAGAGGGAATATTGAAACTTATATTTGCATATATTTTCAGAACAAGAATTCATTTTTAAAAATAATAATTAGAAAATATGAAATTTTCATTTTAGTAAAAGGATAACTATGACCATAGTCATTATCTGAAGAAGTAAAAAGAGGCCCATGTGGTCCAGTGGAAAGAGTTCTGATATGAAATCAGAAGACTTAGATTTGAATTCATTTCTTTGCATTTTTATGAGGGGATTCAAATACATTATTTAATTTTTCTGAGATTCCTATTCCTAAACTCTAAAATGAGGCCTGTGGATTAGAACTTTTAAAATTCATTCAGCCTCAATTAAAATAAGAGGCTAATTCTTTACTCACTAAATAAAATTCTTCTTTAATTTCTTCAAGACTTACCCTTTAAAAAAGAAAGTCTCTGGACTTATGGGGGAGGAGCCAAGATGAGAGTAAAGTCAGGAAAATGAATGAGCTGTCTCAATTTCCCTCAAAAAAAAAAAACTTGAAAACAAGTCTCTGAACAGAGTCTAATGGCATTAAAACATTCTCCAATTCAAGATACACCAGAAAAACTTCAAGAAAGGTCAATTTTCGGATTTGGCACTTTTCAATTGTGAGATGATTCAGACCATTTCCAGCGATCTTGTGAAGAGAGTCATCTGCGCCCAAGGAGAGTACTATGGAGACTTCATGTGGATCAGGACATAGTATTTTTACTTTTTTAGTTGTTATTTCCTTTTTGCATTTTGTTTTCTTTCTCTTTTTTTCCCTTCTGTTGATTTTTCTTGTGCAGCATGATGACTGGAAATTTTTAACAAGAATTGCATATATTTAACATAGATTGGATTGCTTGTCATCTAGGGGAGGGAATGTGGGAAAATGATGGAAAAACATTTTGGAACATAGCATTCTGCAAAGGTGAATGTTGAAAATTACCAATGCATGTGTTTTGAAACTTAAAAAAAAAAAAAGAAAAATCAGTCTCACTGGGGAGAAAAGGATATTCAGCCAAGTTCAGATAGACTCTGGGACAACCAGTGAGAGTTTTAATCTCAGCAAACCAGCAACCATGATCCTCAGTCCTGGCTCAGCAGAAAAACAAATCGGGGGGCAGTTTCCAGTCCCAGTTCAGAGGGCAAGCTCCAGAAAATCAAGCTGTTTCCTGAAAAGAACAGGCAAATTACACTCTGCAAATATAAGGGGCACCTGTGTTCAAAGCCATGACTCAGTGCAGCACAGGAACCTTGAGTAAGCAATCTTTTTACCCCAGGAGCAGAGCTCAACCATAAAAGTAAAGACAGAGGAAGTACTAAAAGAAAAAAGAAAGAAAATGAGCAAGAAACACAAAAGACTCTTGACAATACAAAGCTACTATGGTGAGAAAGTGAACCAAAACACCAATTCAGATGAGTACAGAATGTCCACAGAAGAAATCTCAAAGAGTGAAAGGAATTGATCTCAAGTCAAAAGAGGCTTCTTGGAAGTGCTCATAAAAGATTTTAAAAGGCAAATAAAAGAGGTAGGAAAAAATGAAAAAGAAAATGAAAGGGATGCAAGGGAGAGTCAATAATTTGCAAGAGGAAGGGAAAAAAAACTTGAAGAAAACAACTCTTTAAAAGTAGAAATAACCAAATAGAAAAAAAGAGATATTAAAGCTAACTGAAGAAAATCACATTAAAATTTAGAACTGGGCAAATAGAAATTAATGACTCTGGGAGACAGCAAGAATCAGTCAAACAAACAAAATAAAAATGAAAACATGGAAGAAAATGTGAAATACATCAGTAGAAAAACAGCTGACCTGTAAAATAGATTCAGAAAAAACAATTTAAAAATTATTGGCCTACCTGAAAGCCATGACCAAAAAAAAAGAAAATAAAATAAAAGAACCTGGATATATTTTTCAAAAGAACATTAAGGAAAAATTCCATAACATTCTAGAAACAGAGAGGGAAATAGTACTTGAAAGAATCCATCTATTACTTTCAGAAGGAAATCCCACAAGGAAAACTCCAAGGAACATTGTTACAAAACTCCAATGTCAAGGAAAAAATACTGTTAAGCTGACAGACAAAAACAATTCAACTATCAAGGAGCAATCGTCAGGATTACTCAGTATCTAGCATCAGTTTGTATCACTAACTCTCCCTGTTTTCTCTCTACTATTCATCCACCTGTGCTGTTATTGGCCCAGAGAAGAAAGCACATTTCCAACTCCTTATTTTTTAATCATTCTATGCTTTTGTTTCAATTTGTCATAGGACTCAGCTCAAATCCCACCCTAATTTTTTGAAGTCTTCATAATTCTTCAATCTTATACTAAATGAAGATGGGAAGTTACATTTCCTGAATTGCTTTGTCATTCTTCCCAACATTTGCCCCAGAGATTTTCTGAACCATCTTCCCCTTGAGGCTTTAATGCTATAAAATTATAGTGCTTCATTTTGATTTGGAGGTGACCTAAGGTTCTCAATGGCTATGCCTAAGGATTGCAAGCTTTTGCAGATTATAGCATGCTGGAAACCAACGAAACATCATCTAAGCAACGGATTGTTCTTTCCATTGGCCAGTTAACCTAGAAAACTTAGCCCCCCAGTGGATTGTCTACTTGGTAATGGATTCTTTGACCATAGGTTGGACCCAGGTAGAAAATGGTTTTCTGAGGAGACAAGGAGTCATATGACATATTGTAGTAGAAAGATTTCTAAACACATAATGAGAAATAAAAATCTTTGGAGAAAACAATATATAATTTTGTGTAACACAAAGAAACATAGCTAAGACTGGAGAGACTAGGGGGATTTCTTCTTACTAATAGTTCTAGGTTACTATGTAAATACTAATCTCAGTTGTTGTCTAGCCTAGTCTCCAAAATAGGGGCCAGGCTCTTTCTCAATGTCTCTGCTTCTCCATGCCCTCCCTCTCACTTCCATAATGGAACCATGGGCAAAGTTAATTAAAACTCACTAATATTTGTTAATTTTATAATAAAAATTAAATTTAAGAAAGCATGAACAACATTGTTATAAATCTGCTGATGGAACTGAGAGTATCAATGGAATTTCTGAAATGTCAGAAGAGTCATACAAGGAAACTCTGTGGATATTTTCTTTACAGCTTATTTTACAAACTCTACAAACAAATGGGGGAAAATTCAAGATTACTAAGTCTGCTCATACTCTTCTCAGGCTAATTTACTAATGTGTCCCTTTAGATATATGTGGCTTTTATTCTTCTACTTCTACTTTATAGCACTTCCTCTATCTTCTAAGTCCTTATTGTGCTTAAGGTCTCTGCTCCACTTAACTTAGGAAATTACAGAAAGCCAGGCCTCAGCTAAGTAGTAACTCTGATCCCCACTATTTAGCAGCACAATTCCTAGTATGATCTTCTGCAGATTTGATATTCAAACATCAAAAAATGAGTGATTTTTGTGAAACTGGTGAATTAGCATTTCACCTTTATCTCATTATAAACAGCTCCTTCAAGGTCCTTCTCTTAAAAAAAAAAACTATTTTATTTTTTCAGATTTATGCAAAAATAATTTTCAACTTTCAATTTTGCAAAGTCTTGTGATCCAAATTTTTCTCCCCCCCCCCAAGACAGCAACCATTCCAATATTCCAATACAGGTTAAATGTGAAATTCTTCTAAACATATTTCCATATTCATCATTCTGCATAAGAAAAATCAAATCAAAATGGGGGGAAAGCATGAAAAAAAACTAGTAAATAAACAACAATAATAAAAAGGTGAAAATATTATGCTTTGATTTACATTCATTCTCCATAGTTTTCTCTGGATGTGCATGGCACTTTCCATCAGAAGTCTATTGGAACTACCTTGTATCACCTCATTAATAAAAAAAGCCAACTCCATCACAGTTCATCACCACATAATCTTGTTAGTCCTATGTACAATGTTCTCTTGGTTCTGCTTACTTAACTCAACATCACTTCATGTAAGTTTTTTCAAGATTTCCTGAAGTCAGCCTGTTCATAATTTTTTATAGAACAATAATATTCCTTTACATTCATATTTAAAGTCCTTGTCTTTTGGCAAACAGAACCAGAATTTGGGTTCTTTCTACTCTTTTTTTTAAATTGGTACAATTTTTAATAAGAAAATGCCAGAAAAACATTCCCCAAACCATCTTGCTCTTCTAGCACAGTATATTTTTATGGTCCTGCAGGTCAGGCACTCGAAGTTAGGAGAAGACTCCTCCCACAGCAGGTTCCTTCTACTCTTGAGTTACCTTCTCCAAATATTGTGTAGTTGGAAAAAGCCTCTCATTGACAGTCAGTATATATGAGGGATCCAGAAGCTCTTAACTTTTTGAATTTAAAAAGCTACTTCCAAAATTAGTTTCATAGATTGGAGGATCACTAATTAGCTTTCTGGATTGAGACAAAGAAACACAAAGCAGAAGAAACATTCCTAAAATCATGACTCAGACTAATCAAAAGGAGGGAATTCCTTATCCATTATCAAAAGATCTTCTAGGAAAGCACATACATGTTCATTAGAATGAACAAACGAGGGCAGAGATACTCATACTGACTATTGAATGGGAAGTTCACCTTGGCCCTAGAGCCAAGTTCTTAGTCACAGTTTTGTCATGTCGAAGCAAATCATATATTTATGGTTATGTAGAAAATATTGAAGTATCTTAGGACTAATTTAAATGGGAAAAATGAATTATATAGATCCTGTGCATGTTCTACAAACTATGAGATTTTTTTTATGAACTGTAGCAAAAGAAAATTAGGTTCATTAGTTAACTATTGCTACTGTGCTTAATGCAATTCATTTGAACTTGTCATATACACTCTAGACCTTGGAGTGTTTGCAGTAAAATGGGATGACTGCCAGGCCTCAGGCAGGGGAGTTTAGACTGGGTTTATTTACTCTGATTCAATCATCTTTTGGATTAATACTAGTCTTACAGGATATGAACTTATCTGAAACTCTTTGGCCTGAAGATCAAACTCCATATCTCTTGAACATATTTTTTCTTGTGAGATCATAGGTCCTTTTGCTTTCAGTTATGTCAAAAACAACATGAGATTAAATTTTTGGAAAGTAGCAATGGCCTATCACTTTGGAAATCAAGGAGCACATTGTCATTCATGGTTAGCCCATCCCTTTGCTGAGTTAAAACTGATCCCTTGTGGATCTGTTGATTAATGTGTTCAAAGATAGGGCAAACTCAGAGAATATGATTTAATCCATTCTTTTCAAAATACGTTTGAAGTACAAAAGTTGACATCATCAGATCTTTTTATTTCCCTTCATTCATTCCACATTTTTTCATTTATCTTGATATCACTTGTTTTTGTCTGCTGTAATAAGATAAATGCTTCCTATTGATCTTTGGTATTTATGTGGTCTAAATAAGTATAGATGATCATCATGTGCTCTTTTAATTAATAGCTTAAACAAGAAAAATATTTTGAAGTTGTTTCTGTTGGTTCTCTCATTTTTGATAGAATAGCAAATGGTGGGTTTCATTGATTTGTTTTGATGAGTTTGATTAGTTTGAAAAAAAAATTAACTGTCTTTTATGGAACCCCAAACTGTGATCTAAGATAGGGATTTTGTTAGCTAATGTTATGTTTTGCTGTTATTGGCTCAGTAGATAAATGCTCATTAATAAGTAGAATGCATTCTCTTGATAGTGGAATTTCATATTCTTTTTTAATATTATTTTCTTAATTTTTGGAGTAAAATAAGCATATCCATAGCATATTGTAATTTATTTTATTTTTTCTTTTTTATTTGTTTTTTTTTAATTTTATTTGCATAAAATATGTGTGGGTAATTCTTCAACATTAACCCTTACATAGCTTTCTGTTACAAATTTTTCCCCCCAACTCTCCACCCTTCCCCTAGATGGCAGGATAACCACTACATGTTAATTATGTTAAAATATTGGCAAATCGAATATATGTATACATATTTCCACACATCTTCTTGTGCAAGAAAAATCTTATCTACACAAAAGATATATCAGATAAAGGAAACACAATGTAAGCAAACATCAATCAAGGAGTATGAGAATGTTATGTTGTGGTCCACATTTCACATCCCTCTCTCTGGGTGTATATGGCTTTCTTCAGTGACCAATTGGAGCTGGTTTGAAACATTTCATTGTTGAAAAGAGCCATGTCCATCAGAATTGATCGTCATATAGTACTGTTGTTGCCATGTATAATGATCTCCTGGTTCTGCTCATTTCACTCAGCATCAGTTCATGCAAGTCTCTCCAGGCCTCTCTGAAATCGTCTTGCTGGTCATTTCTTTCTTTTTTTTAAATTTTATTTTATTTGTATAACATATGTGTGGGTAATTCTTCAACAATAACCCTTACATAGCTTTCCGTTACAAATTTTCCCCCCCAACTTCCCCAACCCTTCCCTAGATGGCAGGATATCCACTACTTGTTAATTATGTTAAAATATTGGCAAATCGAATATATGTATACATATTTCCAAACTTATCATTG
>JAJPUD010026652.1:0-16284 GCA_023553655.1 Myrmecobius fasciatus
TATTTTATGCAAGTAAGCATCTAGAGATATAAAATTTCCCCTTATTACCACTTTTGATGAATCCCACAAATTTTGGTATGTTGTCTCATTATTGTCATTCTCTTGGATGAAATTAGCAATTTGTGTCTATAATTTGCTGTTTCACCCATTCATTCTTTAGGATGAGATTATTTAGCTTCCAATTGCCTTTTGATCTATTTTCTCCTGGCCTTATATTACATGTGATTTTTATTGCATCATGATCTGAAAAAACAATGCATTTACTATTTCTGCCTTCCTGCATTTGATTTTGAGGTTTTTATGCACTAACACATGATCAGTTTTTGTATAAGTTCCATGAATCACTGATAAAAAAGTAAACTCTTTTCTGTCTCCATTTAATTTCCTCCAAAGATCTATCATACCTAACTATTCTAACATTTTGTTTACCTCCCTAACTTCTTTTTTATTTATTTTGCACTTCAATTTATCTAGTTCTGAGAGAGCAAGTTTGAGGTCCCCCATTATTATAGTTTTGCTGTCTATTTCTTCTTGCATCTCTCTGAACTTTTCCTCTAGGAATTTCCATGCTATACCACTTGGTGCATATATGTTTAGTATTGGTATTGCTTCATTATCTATGGCACCCTTTAGTAAGATATAGTTTCCTTCCTTGTCTCTTTTAATTAGATCTATCTTTGCTTTTACTTGATTTGAGATCAGGATTGCTATCCCTGCTTTTTTTTTGTTCACCTGAAGCATAATATATTCTCCTCCATCCTTTTACCTTCACTCTGTATGTATCTCTATGCTTTAAATGTGTTTCTTGTAAACAACACATTGTTGGATTCTAGCTTTTAATCCAGTCTTTTATCCGCTTTCACTTTATGGGAGAGTTCATCACTAGGAAAGACTTATGTTAACTGTTGCAATGTGAAGTGAACAGAATCAGGAGAATATTGTACACAGTAATATCAACATTGTGATGAGAATTAATTTAGAAAGACTTAGTTACTGTGATCAGAACAATCCACAATAATTGCACAAATCTCTCCA
Organism: Myrmecobius fasciatus; assembly: GCA_023553655.1. Classification (NCBI taxonomy): domain Eukaryota; kingdom Metazoa; phylum Chordata; class Mammalia; order Dasyuromorphia; family Myrmecobiidae; genus Myrmecobius; species Myrmecobius fasciatus. Next base: position 1,036 of record JAJPUD010026652.1, read on the forward strand.
TTGAAAACACTCTCCACTTCCAAGGAAAGAACTGACAAACCCTGAGTGCAGATTAAAGCATTTTTCCCCCCATGTTATTTTTCTTGCCTTTTTTTAAAAAATAACATGGCTAATATGGAAATGTATTTTGTGTGACTTCACATGTATAATGGATATCACTGTCTTCTCATGTTCAAGAAAGAGGCAAGAAGGAGAGAAAGAAGTTAGAACTCAAAATTTTAAAAAAGAATGTTAAAAATTAAAGAAGCAGATAAATACAAATAATGCTATAAGAGGAAGAGTCTGGTAGTAACAATGAGGAGCAAGAAGTTGCACCTTTACCCATGTGCCCTCTAAACTTTTTCTTGGATTTTATATGTATTGCAGAATGTTATTTGGAGGGAATGCTTTGTGCCAATGTACTTACTATTCCACCTTACTAAATGCTTTTTTATTTATTTTTCTTTTCTTTCTTTTAACTTGAATTACAGTTCTCCATTTTTAATAGCATTTTTTCCAAGACAGTTTTCAACGCTCATTTTTTGTAAGATTTTAAGTTTCAAATTTTTCCTCTCCCTCTATTACATCCCCAAGACAGCATATAATCTGATAGAGGTTATACATATACAATATATTTCTATATTAGTTATGTTATGAAAGAAAAATCAGAATCAAAGGGAAAAAACTATGAAAAACAAAAAAGTGAAAATAGTGTACTTTGATCTGCAAATGCCCTTTTCTTAAACAAACCAACCAATTTCAGCCTCATATTCTAGATATCTTGACTTCTCAGAGCTTCCATGCCTGGCTGGCTAGCTTCACCATCCCATCTGCAATTCTGGTGCTAAACTTTCCATGATTTAATCTCTGGAGATCCATGGGGAACATCTCTGACACCTGAAATTGGGGAGGATTAATGGTACAGAACAGAAACAAACACTCACAATCCTACTTTTTAGAGCTAGGGTAAAAAAATGACAACAGGGGAAGGAAAACCCAACCCCTCCCATTAGTACATTTCATGACATCCTCGCTGTGGCTGAATTGGGATCTTCACTCTGTGGATACAACAAAGAAAAGTGGTCAAAAGATCATCTTCACTAGTTTTTGCAATACAGCTATTCTTATCTTCTATCACAATCTTTAGTGATATCCAAGCCCTGATCAGTCCCAGGCTACCTTTAGGAGTCTTTCTTATAGCTAAATGCCTTCATTTTAAAAGTGCTTTAATCTCCATTTCTTGCAGTTCATGCCTGGATCTATAGTATGTCTTCTCTTCTTCTGATTGACTCCTGTAGAAGAGTTGTAACTAAACCTTGTGTATCACATTGCATGGTGAAGATTTCACTGTTTTACTACCGTAGTTGCTCAATTAATGTGTTGAAATGAGGTGATTCATGGCAATTCCAATAAACTTGTGATGGAAAGAGCCATCTGCATACAGAGAGAACTATGGAGACTGAATGTGGAGCAAAACATACTATTTTCACCTTTTTGTTGTTGTTGGTTTGCTTGTGGTTTTTTCTTTCTCATGTTTTTTTGTTTGTTTGTTTTTTCTCTTTTGATCTGATTTTTTTTCTGGCATAGCATGATGGATATGGAAGTATGTTTAGAAGAACTGCACATGTTTAACCTCTATTGGATTGTTTGAGAAAAAATTGGAAAACAAGATGAATTTGAAAACTTCATGTATTTGGATGTATTTGGGAAATTTGCATGCATTTGGAAAAAATAAAAAGCTATTAAAAATTAATGTGTTGAACGATTGAATTGTAATTTATTAACTAAGTGCCTACCATAATATAGCCCTGAGGTTTGGCCTGCCTGTAGCATCTCACTGGAGGGAGGCAGTAGGTAGAATTAAAGATTTGACTGGGTTAGTGAAGTACCAGTAGCATTCTCTGGGTAACAATTCCCCTCTATTGCCATATTTTGTCTTTGAGACAAGAATTCAGGGATTGGAGGAACTTGATTTTCTTTATATCAAGATAATTATTTTTAGTTTTTCTGTTTGTTTTTGTTTTTGTCTGATTTTTAGCAGCAGGAAAGTGGGGAATAGAACCAGCTCTGTGGTTTTATCAATGTAGAGAATTCAGGTATGCAAAACTCCCCTTATTGATATGTAATTGATTTGTAACTTATAGCTGTGAACATTTGCCTAGGATACTGAAAGATTAAGTGCTATGCTCAGGTCACAAAGCTAATATGTGTCATATGTGGGATTTGAACCCAGATTTAAGGTTAGATCTTTAAACCATATTGCTTTTTTACTTCTGTTTTCCCAGATGGTAACAGGCATGGGCAGGGGAGAAGGATGTTGCATAAAGAAGACTGGAATAAGAATTAGATCAAGCACAAAAAGATCTGGCCTTCCAGGCTTATTAGGCTTATTCTTTGTAATTAGATGGAAAGACAGAGGTTGAGATGAGAAGAAAGCTCTCAAGTAGAAGTTTTTGACCTCTTTTGTGTCATGGACCTGCTTGGCAGATGGGTGACATCCATGGACCCCTTCTCAGTATAATGTTTTTAAATGTGTAAAATAAAATACATAATATTATAAAGGAAATCAAAAGATAGTTTAAAAAAGTCTAAACCTATAGACCCCCAGATATCTACTCGTGGATCCTAAATTAAAAAAAAAAATCCTTCCCTTGAGATTCAAGCTTGAGTATTCTAGGAGCAATCTGAGTTTCAGTCTGACAGTCTGACGAATCATTGACAATGATTTACTTTTGCCAAACTATGAGAATATTGATAAATAGAACAAGTCAGGAAAAAATAATTGTTCCCCTAATGTATCATGATCACTATCAAGCCCAGATCACTGGCCGTGCTATTAATACAGACAACAGGAAATCAGGAGTCAGGAAAATGCAAAATATCATAAATAAATAAAACATGAACAACCAATCTATGAAACTAGGATTTTTAAAAATATTATTGAGGTTCAAACCCAACAGATGGACCCTACCTAGCCACTCGTGAACACATGAAATTCTGGGGACCATTTGGTAGGCTACTGCTCTGTGGTTTTTCCAAATTTTCTCATCTCTCCTCAAACCTGCCGTAGTTCTTCCTCTCCCCACTCTCTCAGCTGAGAAATTGCCCCATATTTTATAGAAAAAAAAGCAAGGCCATTTGCTGTTAGCTCCCTCTTTTCTCTTTCCCCACATCTCTTATCTTTCAGAGGCTCTCTGCCATCATTTCCTCCTTCACCTCTGTTTCATGGGATGAAATAACCTTATTATTAATTTTTTTATAATTAGGGTTAATCTTTCTATTTGTTTGAGTGAACTATTCAATCCTATTTCTTCCAAAGAAAGCTCCTTTTGCCATCCCCACTATTTTACTCATTTTCAATCTTTCCCTGTATTATCTCATTTCCTCCTGACTGTAAACATGTCCATGTCTCTCCCATCCTGAAAAAACCTTTATTGGATTCTTTCATTCCTGCTGTCATTCTCTGTCTTGTGCCTATTATAACTAAAGCCCTTGAAAAGAGTGTCTGCAATTGTTGAGTCCACTTTCTCTCCTCTTATTCTCTTCTTACCTACTTACAATCCAGCTTCTGACTTTATCATTCTTTGAAACTTTTCTCCATAAAGTTACTAATGATATCTTAATTGCCAAATCCAATGACTTTTTTCCCTCAATCCTCATTATCCTTGATCTCTCTGCACTCTTTGACACTGTTTAATCACTCTCTCATCTCTCTGTTTTTGGAATATCACTCTCTTCTGGTTCTCCATGGCTCTATACGTCTACTCCTCTGTCTGCTTTACTAGATTCTTTTCTGAATCATATCATTTAACTACAGGTGTCCTTCAGAGTTCATCCGTCTTCTCTTCTCCCTTTATACAACTTCATTTGATGATTTAATCATTTCTCATGGATTTCATGATCATTTCTATGATTTTTTTTTTGTTATTTAGTCCTTTCAGTCATATCTGACTAATCAACCTATCCTGCCCCAGTCTCTCTACTGACCTCCAATCTTTCATCTCCAATTGCCTTTTAGGCATCTCAAACTGGATGTCTAGTAGACATCTTCAACTTACTATGCCCCCCCCAACATTCTTTATTTTCCCCTTAAACCTTACCTACCTCCTGCCTTCCCTGATACCGTTGAGGGTGGGACCATTTTTTCCCATTTTCTCAGGCTTGAAATCTAGGAATCATCCTCAATTCTTCATTATTCTTTCTTTCCATATTCAATCCAATACCAAGGTCTATGAATCTCATCTTTAACATCTCTTAAATATACTCCTTTCTCTCCTATAACATTACTACCCCTCTAGCACCGACTCTCATTCACCTTAACTATGGATTATTAGAATAGCATGCTGGTGGGTCTGCCTGTCTCAAGCCTTGCCCCATTCCAAGAACATCTTCCATTTAGCCACTAAAGTGTTTTTTCTTAAAAGGCAGGTCTGACCATGTCAGCCTTCTACTCAATAAACTCCAGTAGCTCTCTATTGCCTCCAGGATCAAATATATTTAAAAGTTCTTTATAACTTAAACCTCTCCTACCTTTCTTCTTATACCTTATTCCCCCAATACATATTCTTCAATCCAATGACACTGGTTCCACAAATAATAGACTCCATCTCTCAGCTCTGGGTATTTACTCTGGCTATCCCTGAAGCTTGAAATTCTCTCCTTCTCTCATTACTGGCTTTTTTTAAAGTCCCAGTGAAATCCACTTTCTAAAGGAAGCACTCTCCAATCCCTCTTAATTTTAGTCTTTTTCTCTGTTAATGATTTTCTATTCATATGATATATAGCTTGCTTTTTTTATATTTATTTGCACGTTATCTCTCTCATTGAATTGTAAGTCCCTTAAGGGCAAGGCCTAACTTTGCTGCTTTTTGTATCCCAACACATAGTTGGTCCCCTAATAGATGCTTAATAAATGTTTATTTATTGATTGATAAAAATTTGTATAAGCCAGTATCACTAAATTACTGTGCTGTTAAAGTAAGGAAGTCTTCAACCCTATCAAGACATGTCTTTTTTATGTTAAGAAATACCTGACATGTTCTGAAAATACTAAACTTTGGCTCTACTTCTAATCCCCAGGATGCTACTTAGCTCTGTTCTTTTGGCAAGTCCAGATATCACCTTCCTGATGTCATTGGTCCTCTTCAAGAATGAAGGATTAAAAAAAATTCTGGCAATGAATATATTCAAATATATTCAAATAAAGCTCTTGAATTTAGGCATATCTCCTTATTCTGTTCCAGATAATTTTTACCTGGCATTGTTTCTTAGTCAGTAATTTATTGTTGTTGTTTAATCATTTCAGTCCTAACTCTTCATGACTCCATTTGTTTTGTTTTGGTTTTTGGTAGAGATGCTGGGGTGATTTGCAATTTCCTTCCTCAGCTCATTTTATTAATGAGGCAAATGGAAGTTAATGGCTTTTTGAAAAATCGAGATACAAAGAAAATTGTTCCCCTCCTCCTCCCCCATACATATGGATATGTTCTCACACAGACTCCTATGATACTCATTGCAGTGGGAACATATGTAGAGAAATACATATCCAGGGAACACAGGTGAACTGCCTATGGCCAAAGAGCATGAATAGCTAGGTAATTCAGACTTCTCAATTTATATCCTGACTGCACTGCATTCCTTCCTCCCAGGCTAAGCTTGCTTCTTCAAAAAGCTAACGTTATGAAGGTGACTTTGAGCTAGAGTAAGAAAATTCCTTTCTACTTTTGCAAGTCCCACAATAACCCTAGTTCGTGTAACTCTTTCTAGGAACTTTACCTAGAATGAATGAAATTGTTCGAGTTGGATTGATGAGTTTTGTTATATTTCCTACCAACAACAAAGACTCCTCTACTGCTACAAGTATGGAAAAAAGAAAAATATTGTGTAAGGTAGAATGTGATGAGATTATAGATTTATAATAAGAATGGACCTCTAAGATTGTTTAGTTCAGGAATTCTTAATTAGATATCCAGAGATCCTCCAAAAGTCCACTGATACATTACAACTTATGAACCTGGATGGAAAAAAATTAAATTTTTATTTTCACTAACTTCTAACTGAAAATTTAATTACAATGTAAACAGCAAACTTTATTTCTGATACAGGTATAAGGGTTTACGTGGGAATGAAAGATAGCATACTAAAAAAGGGAAACAGTAAGTAGGTTAATTGGTCAGGCATATAGAACAGAAGAAACAATTATAAGAAAGGTTGAAAAGAAGAGCTAGAACCAGAATGAGGAGAATGAAGTCATCATTAGATTTCCCTCTTAGCTATTCAACAGAACAGTCTGTTGGCTTCTGCTATAGTGTTAATTGGTAAGTGGGGACCATTGCCTTGATTTAAGTCTTACTAATGAACTCAAATGACTTTGGAGGAGAGAGTAAGGCCGATGATTTTGCTCGGCTCTGCTTCACTTAAATCCAATTCACTTGCAAGTCCAGGTATCACCTTCCTGATGTCATTGGTCCTCTCCAAGAAAATTAAAGATAAACAAAAATTGGCAAGCACAAGCAATATTTTTTTTTGGTTTTATTTTCTGGTTGTTCATCATGAAGCCAGTCAATCCTGAAGTCAGTATTCATTTTCCTGAATGAAGACATGACTAAAGACAAAATAAATTTCAGCCATTGGATTTTCTTTATAAACAAAAAAAAATTACTATGTTTTTTTTTGTTTTGTTTTATTCTTGATGCAGCAAGGCTGGTAACAGCAACAGGCTTGTGATCCAAGTTAAGCAGGCTTCTTCTAGAGCACTCTTTTTCAACAGTGCCAGGGCAATCTATAACATTTTAACCCATAAAGACTCAGTTTCAAACTTGCTTTTTCATTGAATTACATTGGGAAATATCCCATTAGCTTCATCTTGGCAATCTGGTCCACCTGATAAAGGCTTAATGATGCCAACTTCATGTGAACCTCACCTTGGCACATTAAGCAATAAAGGATGATGTAAAGTTTCTAGTAAAACACCAAACCATACTACAACATACTGATATTTTATGGCATTTCTGTGCCAATAATTTAGATTGCATAACCCAGGAAGTAGAAAAGAAGAGAAGAAAAGAAAGAAGGGAAAAAAGGAAGAGAACTGGAGAGAACTGAATTTCTTTTTCTTAAAAAATATTTAATATTTTATTTTCCCCTGATTACATGCAAAAATGATTTTAACATTCTTCTTAAAATTTTTGAGTTCCAAATTCTCTTCCTCTTTTTCTCTGTACCCCTCCTCTCCCATCCCCCACATTGAGAAGACAAGCAATTTGATATATTTATGGAAATTGTTTCCATATTAGCCATGTCACAAAAGAAAACACAGACCAAAAATAAAGCAAATAAACAAGAAAATAATCTTTTGATTTGCATTCAGACCCCATCAGTTTTTTCTCTGGAGATGGATAGAATTTTTCATTAATCCTTCTGAAATGTCTTGAATCACTGTATTGCTGAGAATAACTAAGTCATTCACAGTTGATCCTTGTACAATATTGCTGTTACCATATACAATGTTCTCCTGGTTCTACTTATTTCACTTTGCATCAGTGAATTGAATTTCTTTAGCAGATTCTCTTAGACTAGGCAAGAAGATTTAACAAAATAATCCCTTCAAGAGGAGGATCATGGTGGATTGTCTATGATGATGCCTAGAGTTGGTCCCCATTCTTTTAGAGGTCCTTTACCTTATCTTTGGAAATCCTGTAGCATGTATTGTGAGGTATTTGATCAAAGGATAGATTCAAACTCTGAACATGGGAAAGGAGGGCCTTTGAAAATTTTATAATGCAACAGCCTTTTGAATTTATTTTTAAAAAATCAATCTCTTTTGAATGTGGATAAAAGCAGCATATTTTCATTTTTGTTGTTTGCTTGCTTGGTTTTTTTCCCCTTTCTCATGTTTTTTTCTCTTTTGATCTGATTTTTCTTGCATAGCATGATAAATATGGAAATAGGTTTAGAAGAATTGCTGTCTTCGTGAGGGGAGAAGAGAGAGAGGAAGAAAAATTGGGACATAAGGTTTTGCATAGGTGAATGTCGAAAACCATCTTTACATGTATTTGGAAAAATAAAATACTACTAAAATTTTTAGAAATAAAATAAAAACCAATCTCTTGTGATACTGAGGAAAGTAGCAGGTTAGAAATAGTATTGCTTCAAAAAATAAGAAAAATGTGAAAACAAGGCTGCAGAAATTCTAATTAGAGTATCTGAACTTAACTGAACTATATCTTTCCAAGGTTATCCTTAGGTGAAGCTGGAAGAAGAATCCAAATACAGGGAAGATGGAATAGATTGTCAGAGTTTACATAGTCGTCTATTTTCATTATCAGTGAAGATAGAAATACTATATTTGTGCTTTATTGTTCAATTTTGTCCAACTTTTTGTAGGCTTTTCTTGGCAAAATTACTAGAGTAGTTTACAATTTCCTTCTACAGATTAAGGAACTAAGTCAAATAAGGGTTGAATGAAAGTCACACAGGGGGCATCAGAAGGCAGATATGAACTCAGATTTTTCCTGATTCCACACCTGATGCTCTATCTACTACACCACCGAAGTCTGAATATGTTATCTGACAAAGTAGAATTGGAATTTAAGAAGAGTGGCTTAAGGAGAATAAATATATAAATAATATTTGTTTTGCAGATGACAATCTTGAAAGCTGAGGTAATATTTTACAAGCTATCTCAAGGAGGAAATACCAAAAAATGGGAAAAAGAATGAAGACTATTTTTACTGACTAAATAATCAATCAAGAGAATCTCAATAACTCCTGACTCATATGCCTAGTTTCATCTTTATAAAATGTTTATGAAAAAGGTCTACTCCCCTATAGAAGGTATCCTAGAAGAAAATACAAGAAGACACAAGGCAGGATTTCATATATGATTTCTAGAGCCATTAGCATGTTTATGGCCACATAATTTTCTATGATGTGCAGAATATAAAAGATTTTGCTTATAGATCCCGCCCAAATAACAATAACTTCTCATCCTTTGGGAGGAGATGATGTTATGAATTGTTCTAATGGAAGGAATACTCACATGATAAGATCTCAGATTCATTGATGTTTTGAAGTTTAAGCTCTGGAAAAAATATATTAGTCTTCAAATTTTTCACCTTCCCCAATCAGACAGCTATTAGTGTATTACCTACTTATATATAAACCTCCTGTTATACCACTATTAAAAGATGTATATGGTAACAAGAAGCAGATACATATCTGAATTTTTAAAAAGTTCTAGCACTCTGCTGTATTTTTGTAAAAATTCTAACTTGCTTGTATTCTGATTTCTTTTAGTCCTGGTCTATTCATGTCTATAGGACCATGCAATTGTATAACTGAAGACTTTCTATCTAGATTTTATCTTCTTCTATCCCTCCACTTATCTCAGGGCTTTCCTAATAATAGTTGTATTTGAGAAAAGCTTACAAGTCCCCGAGTCCAGCTGTTCCTGCCATGTGCATAATGTGTAGAACATGAAACCCTGTAATTTGGGAGATCACTCAATATCTAGCCTAGGATGGGAGAGACCTTGAATATTCATGTTTCCCTGATCTCTGTAGAAGCATCCAGAGGGTCCATAAAGTAGGGATATAGATTTACAAAGTGAGTTAATCTGGTTTGATACCTCAAGGAACAGGAAGGCAATTCCACATTCTATTGCCAACTATAAGATTTATTAATAATATGTAAATAAGTTCCAAAGACAAGGAGGGAATGAATTCCAGGAGTGGGTGAAAGCCTGTGTAAAATCATATATAAAATAGACAGTGAAGTTATATGAGCTAATTGGTTTTGTGAGCTTCTCGAATCTCAGTTATCTTTTCTGGTCCTTGAGAGGCACCTGCCCTGCCCAGAACTTTAAGTCAGATCTACAGACCTAGAGGTTAGGGGCAGTACTATTTTATACTCAGAAGGAAGGGGGAGGAATAGATTGGAATGCCCCCCCCCCCTTTATTTCCAAATATACTCATCCATTTAGTATATAATTCTAGAAAGAAATGCACAGTGGTTGATTGAGTTCCTGCATTTATGGGCTTATTTCTTGTTCCAACTATCTTTGTCTTCATGCTCCCCTAGCCTTCTCCTTTCAGGGAGAATAGGCTTAGTCTGGCCAGGCCATATTACACAGGCTACATGGAATCATAGCAGAACCTTAAGGTCACTGTGTGGCTAGTGCTCTGATTCTCAAGGCTATGACTAAGGAGAATACTACATGAATGAGAGCATCTCTTTCTTGATGGTTTTTTACCCCAACCCAAACATACCACACACACCCCTACATTGGAGGAGTCTAGTCAAATTTTTTAACCTCAACTAGTTTAAGCTAGTTTAAATCAGATTAAGCTTCCTAGTTTAATCAAAGCAGACTCAACAAAACTGAGGGAATGAGAATTTTTCATTGCTGTGTGTGTTTGGCACATTGTAAGTGCTTAATAAATACTTGTTGACTGGCTGTGCATTGGAATTGGGGCAAAAGAATAAGAAGATATATGACATCAAAATAAAGCAGGTATAAGATTGGAGTATGGACCACTTCTCCAGAGGGTATGTATGACTGGGTAGCTGGCCTTAGAAGGACAAGAACTTTGCAACTTTACAATCCAAGTATTTAGCATAGTATCTAGCACATAGTAAGCACTTAATCAATGTCTCTGATTGATTAATATGGCTAATAAATAAGAGGGCATTTGGGAGAAGAAGAGATACTAGCTGTCAGTGCATCAGGAAAGGCCTCATGTAGGGAGTGCCATTGGAAGTGAAAGAGAAGAGGGGTTCTATCTAACAGATAGAGGCAAGAAAGAAGGAATTTTGGGCATAGGGGTCAGCTTAGGTAAAATCACCCAGACCTATTAGTGCAGTATTTCCATCTTTGTATCTTGATAGATAGTAGGAATATAGATCACTGGAGAGTATAGGCTCTGCACTTAACCTGATAAAGCCCTTGTTGGTCATGTCAGTACAAGACAGGGTTGGGGGGTATCAAATGATTTCCCAGCCTCTAAGAAAAAAAAAATCATAGGGGGTAGCCTGGAGGAGACCAGTCTCAATCATAAAACAACGTAATCCTTGGAATGCTGAAATCTCCCTGGGACCTGGAAAATAATTAACTATTTTCTGGAACATTCACCAAGTCTTCTGGGAACTTGGGTAGTTGCGTCTGGAGCCACACAAAAATGATGTGTATGGTAAGTGCCTCCCAGTGACATGTTCTCGCTCTGGTTCTGATCTGTTTTCCATAGCTGCACCTGGCTGCTGCTGCCTTGGCTGCAAAGCTAGCCAGCTGGCAAAATTTCTGGCTGAGTTAGAAATCATCACCTTCCCTCAACTGTTTGAAAAAGTCTTAAGACAGGGGGTGAAATATCCAGTCCTAGGCCGCGGCTTTAGGGTTGAGAGACCAGGGGCTGGGCCCTGACTCTGGCCAAGGCTCATTGTGTGCTAGTAACAGAAACATCACTCCAACCCAGAGGACTTTGGGGAGGAGGTGTGTTTTTTTTTTTTTTTATTGGCTCCACAAACAAATGGGTAAAGTCTGTTAGAAAAGAGAGCTCTTAGTAGTGGCTGCAGAGACCCAAGGCCACCATCACTAACTCTACACTCTTCATTCCCTTTCCCAACACTTCCATATTAGTGAAATCAGGTTAGAATGAATATTAGGAAGATCATGAAGGAAATAGACAGGACCTGAGGGGACAGGGAAGGAAGGAAAGAAGAGGAAGAAAGAAAGGAAAGAAGAAAAGGAAAAGGAGGAAGGAAGAAAGGAAAGCAGGGAAGAAAGGAGGGAGGAAAAAGGAAAAGGAGAAGAGAAAAAGGAGAGAAAGAAGATGGGAGGGAGAGAAGGAAGAAAGGAAGAAGAGAGGAAAGAAGTAAAGTTTCTATTAAGAACTTTACGTGCAAAACATTGTGCTAAGTGCTATGTAAGTGGGTTTCAACTGTATCAAATGGAAAGGACACCATATTGACAACATAGATGGCAATGCATTTTCCTGTATACCATCAACATGAATAAAACTATTATAGTTTGAACTGTTTGACAGTGCCAGGGAGTTTTCTTTACTGGACAATGCCCTGAGGATTCAAATTGAAATTTGAGCTAGTCCCAGACCTTACAGAGCTCACATTCTAAAAGAGCTATATTCTAAATCTATTTTGTGTCATGGTTCTCTTTGGCCATCTTGGGGAAGATTACCCTTTTCCATAGCTAACAGGCATTTTTAAATTTGCAAAATGCTTTACAAATATTATCTCTTTTGATCTTCACAAAAAAAAAAAAAAACCCAAGGAGGTAGCTATTATTATTATCCCCTGTACAGATGAGAAAAGTGAAGCAGACAGAGGTGAAGTGACCTCCTCAGGATCATACAATAACTAAATGTCCGAGGCTGGATTTGAACTTAAGTTTTTCTGATTCTAGGTCTACTTACTCTATGCACTGCATTACTTAGCTACCTCTAAGGGACACATATGGGAGAACTAAGGGAGTTGGCAGAAGGACGCCAAGAATGAGTTTGGATAATGGGAGGGAGGATGGGAGAGTTCAGAATCACCAGGCTGCATAGTTTATGATGGGGTGGAAATTTGTTAATCATTGAGGGATGACTTCAGTGAGGTTATCAACAATCCCTGAGGCTTCTGGGTGGAGACTCCTTGGTGTGTCAGGCAGCGGAGGGTAGCAGAGGTGCAGTGTGGAAATTGTACCCATTAGAGGCAGGCCCAGACAGAGGAGAAATGGAAGAAGGACCAGGGAATGGCTTGTCCCTCATTCCTCAGCTTGTTTAGGCAGGTGACTGGTGGATGGAGCATGAGTCCCCGACAAAACTAGGCAAGAATAGACACTTATTAAATTTCTTCTGCAGGTATTTGACCTGACCTTATAACCTACTTGTATCTTCAGATTTTAAGACAATTATGACTGTACTAGTCTGAGATCAGTTTTTTTGTTTTTTTTTTTTTGTTGTTTTTTAAGACATCCACAACATGTTAGGTTCTGTACTAAGAATGAGAATTTGATGGTGATGGTTAAAAAACCGTATGAGTTGCTGCCAGGAAGGCGTGGTACCTCTGGACCTCAGTTCTCCTCTTTTGTGTAAGAGAGAAGGGGTTTCACTTGAGAACTTGGGTAAAAGCTAGAGTTCTAAGGTGACTAAAAAATAGACTATAAGAGTAAGGGCAAGGACTTTAAAATAAACATTCTTCACCCTAGAATGAACTTAAAGCTTGAATAGCTTAATTGCTTAAGTAAGGGTCTGCAATAGAATGAACTTGCCTCTGGGGCACAAAGTACTTTTTAATTTTTTTTTTTTTTTTATCTTTGTTCCTAACTGTTCATCTGCATAAGATGAATTCCTCTAAGAAGTTTAGGAAGTCAAACAGACCAAATTAGAACAGATCACCGAGCAAGGCCAAATGCCTCTTTTTGGAAGAGACTTTTGAGCTTTCCCACCATCTACCTTGAGGTTACAATCCCAGCCTGATACTCTGGAGGCTATCAGAGGGAGAATTTTTGTATCTATTCTGTTGTTGTGACTCCCCTTCTAGACATATTTACATGTGAAAGAGACCTTTCTTTGACCAATTTCTACCTGGCCTTAATCATTAGATGGGTGTGTGGACTCAAACATACCTGTTGAAAGATCTTGGTTTAAAAAAGTCAAGGTCTCCCACAGCATTCAGGGCCATTTCCAGTCATGCTGATCTACATCTGGCCACTGGCTCCAGATGGTTCTGAAGGGGAAAGGGAGGCAAGGTGACTTTGCACAGCCCTCCCTCACTTAAATCCAATTCACTTGCACATCATGGCATCACCTCCCTGATGTAATAGTTCTCTTTGAGAATGAAGGACGAACAACATCAAGGAAGGATGTTTGTGCCAATACAAATCTTTGAGAATTGTTGCCCTAGTTTAAGGAGCATTCCAGTCAAAAAGAGTATAGTGACAATCCAGTTGTTTTTACAGCTCAGTATCACCCAGCTGAGCCAGTGCCTAAAGGTACAAAATAAGACTCTTGAATGAGCTCAAGAAGTTCAGGGGATAAATTCATCAGGAAAAGGTACCTCCGGGTACCCAGGAGAAAGATCAACAGCTAGGCAATCTACGCAGCCTCTCTGAGAAGCCAATCTGCTTGACCGGCACCATCAGTGCCACCTTCCAATGATTTGTGTTATATATTAGAGATTAGCCAGAAATAGATGGTGACAAAGTGGTCCTCCAGGTCCTGAATATATACCATATCTAAAACCAAGAGCACCTGGCTGGAAGTTCTGTACATCTGAGCCTAGTGAGGAGCCAGAGCCCAGCCCAGAATCTTTCTGAGACAGGGCCATATGAAGACAAAGCTGAGCTGAGCCATATTTATCCAATGTATACTGGGCCCTGTGAAGAGCCAGCTTGGCTGAGCAGAAGAGCAATGTGTCATGTCTTGCTGTAAATTTTGTGAGGACTTTTCAGAAAAAAAACATAATCAAGTCTATACAATTCTAAAGTTGAGTTACCTTAGCTATGAGCATTTTCCAAGTGTGTGCAACATTGCATTTCAAAGTTCATTTTCATTCTTATATTTAGGGACTTAGTGTGTATTTGTGGGAGACTATGTCCCTGGGATATGTATGTGGTATGGGTATGGAATGATTTCAATAATTACTACTTTTGATATTCCATTTAAATGAATTATTTGAGCCTATCCGGTCCATTGTTAAACGAAAAATACTGATAGGAGCTTTTTAGCTAATTTGTTGAGGACAACCACTTACATGGTTATCCTAGAATCCTTAAAGTAGTAGAAGCCACCCTTAGGAGACCCAATCTGCCAGTGTGAATGGGGATTAGGAGAGTCAAAAGAGAGTCAAAAAAGCTAGCTGAATTTTAAAGTTCTTTCTCAGTGTAGTTTCTAAGAGTGCATATAATTACAGATTTAGAATTGGAAGGACCATGGAGATTATCTAGTCTAACTATTTCTTCAGCTCAAAACCCCTTCCAATTATTCCCCAGTCTCTTCGATTTTCTTCCAGCTTAAGCAATGTGGTCCTCTTCCTTGCACAGGCAAACCTTACACATGCATTATTGATACCATTTCCTTCTGTCTTGTCCTACAGATTACTCCCTCAATAATCCCCTTTCTAGTCTCTATTTCCTATCTACATTCCAGAACTCACAAATCTCTTCCATATCTATCTATCCATCTATCTTTCTATCTATCTATCTCTCACTATCAGTACTGTCCTCTTGAGCTATTAATATTGTTATATATTAATAATATATGAATTAAACAT
>JAJPUD010026653.1:0-16284 GCA_023553655.1 Myrmecobius fasciatus
TAGTACATGTCTGATGCTGGATTTGAACTCATCTTCCCATATTGGGGCGCATCGCTATCCACAATCTTAATAGACTTAAGAAGTACCGGATGTCTAATAAACTCAAGTCTCGTACAAAGATGAACATACTGGAACTATATGACGACAACCAAACGTTCTTTCTAGACATAATAATTGGAAAAACCTTTACTGTGTGGGTATGCTGGGACATAATGAGTTCTGATTTGGATATATTGGTACTGGGATACCTATGAGACATGGATGTAGAAATGAAGCTCTGGAGCTCTTTAGAGAAACTGGGCTTATAAGAAAGTGGCCTGCAATTGATTTCCTTAGACATGGTACTTGGGGAGTAGCATGGGACAACAGAGAAGGCACTGACTTGGGATTCAAAAGACCCGGCTTCAAATTGTACCTCTGACATGTTACCAGAATGTATTCAAGCCACCTACTTGAATCTGTGGAGATCTCAGTTTCTTTATCAGTACAACGAAGAAGATGGCCTAGGTGCTTTTTCAGATCTCCAGGATCCTCTGTGTGACCCTGGATGCTTCAGCCCCTCCTGCAATCTTTCTACCTTTTGCTTAATGAAGGGGGGGAGGGAAGAGAGGTTGGGGTGAAGATCATGTCTAACAATAAGGTCCCTTACCCATGTCCATCATCAAATTACAATCCTTCCTTATTTAAACCCCTTTCCACTTCCCTCAGGAAGACTATTTAATCATCTCCCCAGTTACATCCCCCAGCAGCGACTCCTTAATCGGCTTCATTCAGATAAATTAACCTATTTCCTTGCAAGCTTTAAAATTAAAGAGTACCATTTACTGATTTTTAAGATATTGATCCTAAAAGAACATTAAACTCAGGCTTTATTTTCTAAATAACAGACCAATTAAATCCGATGAAATAAAAATTCAGTAATAGCCTGAAATGTGCCAGGCCCTCTTGTGGGAATGGAAAGATGAAATATTACAAAGCCCATGCACATTCCACTGGGAGCAGAGGTAGGATGTCTAAACAGATTAACTGTAAGAAAAGGTAAGGAGTGATTAGGGTAAAGGAGAAAGATACTGTCCAAGTGTTCTGGGAAAAACTGGGTAGCAAAAGAAGTTTTAGCTGGGAGGAATCAGGGAAGGTTACATTGGCAAGCTTTGAAGGACTAAAAGGAATCTAAATATCAGAGATGAAAAAGGTCCACATTCTGGAAGAGAAGATACCTGAAGCTGTAGAAGCTGAACTGGTCAAGAGGATGAAGGTGGAGAGAGAAAATTAGAGGGCCTAGAGCAGAATAGGCCCAAGATTAAGCTGTCTTTTCCTAACTTTCTCAACTTTCAGAAAACTATTACTTTCACCGTCTTCCTCACTTGTTTTTGCCTTCTGAACCAGCCATCAGGGGATCAGAATACTGGAGGGAAGGTAGAGGCAAGAGAGCAGAATAATAGGAAGAAGTATAGCCAAGGGCTGCCCTCAGATCTATAAAATGCACCAGACCGAAGAATGATAGGGAAATGCAAGAAAAAGTCAGAGTGAGGAAAAAGAGGAATCCTTGGGTCACTGAGGCCAGAGTCTGGTCAGGAAGGGATGTGAAGTACTCCAGCCCCCAAAGCAGCTGGGCACCAGGCTCAGGGATGGGTCCAAAACCACACTGGTGCACAGCGAGTAGGGCAGGGGAACATGTCAAGTGATATCTTTGTCTCCTACTCCCCAGTCAGAGCCAGGATCACAGGCCCAGGGCAGACTGAAAAAGGGTACCTGCCTGCTGGGGTGGTGTTCTAGGATAAGGAGCAGTCATAGGCCCTAAGACAAGTTCAGAAGCCAATACTGGGATAGCTTGGACCCCAGGAATGGAAGAGTCTTAGTTCCAGCCTCCAGGCAGGGCTGAAGCCTTCACAGGAATAACAAGGGCAGGAATCCTAGACCAAGAGGAAACCAAGTTCCAATGCTCTGAACTAGAATGACTGGCATCATAACTGTAGGTGAGTTCAGAAGCAGTCTACTAGTGTTCAGACTGAACAGAGAATAGGAGCTCAGACCAGAATGGCAGCAGACATTGTGCTGGATTAGACACCTTTGGGTGCAGTTAAAGTTTGTAGAACTCCAGTCTGTCCCTGAGATCCTAGAATATCAAAGCACCCAATAGTCAAAGAAAGGATCAACAGGATCAACTCAGACCTTCCTTGCAGAAGTACAAAGGATGTAGCCTAAAAGTCCAAAGTCAGGAAATAGGATGGGAAGAATAAACAAAGAATCTGCTACACAGGGCTATTATGGTTATAGGGATGCTCAAGAGCCAAACTCAGAAGACAATGACTCCTAAACATCTACAAGCAAAGCATCAAATAAAAACACAGCTTAAACACAAATTTAATTAGACTTCCTAGAACAGACAAAAGAAAAGCTTTAAAAATGCCTTTATAAATGAAATGAGAACATTAAATGAAAGATTTTGAAAAGAAATTAACAGCTTGGAACAAAAAATAGAAAGCCATGCCCAAGCAAAAGTAGAAGCCAACAATGCCATAAGGCAACAGAATATATTAAAACAAAGTCAAAAAACTGAAAAAATAGTTTAAGGCACCTTAAAGCAAAAACAACCAACTTAGAAAATGAATTGGGGGGGGGGGAATTTAAAAATCACTGGATTACCTTAAAACCATGACCAGACAAAAGCCTAGACATAATATTTCAAAAAACCTTAAAATTGCCTAGATCTCTTAGAATAAGAGAGCAAAGCAGAAAAAGGAAAAAAATTTCCTGAAAGTAGCCCCTTAATGCAAACTCATAGGAACATCACGACCAGGTCATAGCTATACAATGAGTTTCTAAATCTAACAAGTACCAACAAGCCACAGAAAGAGTGGAATCATTTTGCATCCACCACTAGAAATGAGAAGGCAAAGGTAGAAGCTTGGAGACAGGAATAATTTAACCAGGAAGACAGGAAAATCCTACAGAGGAAAAAATGAAACTCTTACTAAAAACAGAGGACCTTCCCAAGCATTCCTGGTGAAAAGGTCACAGCTGGACAGAACTTTGAAACTGAAACAAAAGTTAAGAGAAATATAAAAAGTGAAAGATGAACGAAAAATCAGGATCTAAACAAGGATATACTATATCCATTCAAATACTGGGACCTCTGAAACCTATCCCTATCAGGAGTCACAGTCCAATTACACAGAAAGGTCAGTAGTTTGCTATACTTTTTTAATAATTTATTTTTAACTTATGCCATAAGATAAATATTTCTATAACTGAATAAAAAAAAAAAAAAAAAAAACGTGAGCAAAGCTGCGAATCGGTGAGGGAGGCGCCTATACGACTTTTTCCACTTAAGGTATTTTTCTTTTAAGATATAGCAAATACAGAAAGTTGTTTTGTTTATTTATTTTTATGTTGTTGGTTTTTTTTTTTTTTTTTTGCCCCATTCTCAACTGGGAAAGAGGGATAGGTACGGAGATGAGGTTTTACTCAGTATAAAAAGAACCCGAACTTTGATGCTAAAGCACCTCCCACCTGTGTGATATTGGACAACAACACCCTTAAACTTGTCTGGTTTTCCATTTTTATCATCTATGAAATAAAGGTTGGACCAAATGGCTTCTAAGGTCCCTTCAAGTTCTATGCCTCTTCCCCCCTTACCTCAACATATATCCATTCAGTTCAGTATCAACTTTGGCTATTGGATATGGAACAGCCTTTTTTCCACCGAATTCAGGCAAATTTCTAAGACACAAAATAAACAGGAACCCATGGACAAAAATTGAACTAGAACTTCAGGTCAAGACATTAATAAGTATTTATAAGTGCCTAACAGGCATTGTGAATGCCTTAGAATGGGGTTACTGGCAACAGAGGCAGAGAACATGCAAACCACTCTGTACAAACTAGATTCATACAAGATGATTTGAAGGAAATGACAAGCAGCAAGGGGAATGGGGAAAGGCTTTTTCCAGAAAGTTCTCTCTTGGCTAGGACTTGAAGGAAGTTAAGGAAGTGGACGGTCAGGAGGGAAACGGGGAAGAGTTCCAGGCCTGGGGGAAATCAGAAAAAGTACCTGAAGTTAAGAAATGGAAAGTTTTATCAGAGAAAAACAAAGAAACCAGTGTCACTAGATTACAGGAAGAATAAGGTATAAGAAAACTAAAAATAGACAGGAAGGAACCACATTATCAAAAGGTAGAAAAGGCTGAGAGGTTGCGGTAGCAGCAGCTGAAGAGGAAGAAACATAGGGGGATGGAAAGGTCCTGCAGCAGCAAGGAGCTGGCCTAAAGAGCCTCTACAAAGGGATCACCCATTACTTTCTCCTGCCTTCCATGGGCTACACTGCAGTGATGGACAAGCCGCTCAACCTCCACTCATCAGCAGAGCAAACAAGTCAGCTCTTATTAGCATAGGGATACATGAAGAGGCTACTTACACTCATGAAAAGCCAACCACATAGCTTTCTGAAGTCATGAAGCTGACAATCTGAGCAAACTCAATTGGCAAAGAAGTATAGACGGAGAGCGATATGAAACTTATGTGGCAGAGGCAGAAAAAGGCAAAGCAGAAAGATGGAAAGTTGAGCAGGATCCCATCACCTGCTGACATGGTGCAAACTCCATTCAGAAAATGGGACCGATAGCCAAAATGTGCCTGTGTCTTGGAAGATTGGTTCTGCCTTTGCCAGAAATGCCAGGGTCTTTTGACAAGGACTCAGACACTATCTCTTGGCATTCACAAGAAAAAGCCAACAGAACCATTTCCTAGTAACAAAGACCAAAAAACATCAAAACAATACTAGCAAAGCAAGCAATCAAGATGGCTGATCTGAAACAACAGGCAGTCTCTTAGGGCTAATCCTGAAAGATTAAAGAGAGAAAACTTAAGCAAGTCTAAGCTGAAAAGACCAAACTTTCAAAAAGCTATATTAGAAAAGCAATTTAGTGATTACAACCTCCTCAATCTGACAGGGTTTGGCAGTAAATAAGGGAAAGCCAAGGACATTCTCATTCCTAACCTTCCTTCTTTAGCCTTGCCATCCCCAAAGCTGCTTCTTCTAGAGCTTCTCAAGGACAGTCTGAAAACACTTATAAATAGTTAAATGAAAGGTCAAGGGGTTAAGAAGGGATAAAGGAGAGGAAATCACACAATACAGGAAAAGTGGAAAACCAGAAAGATAGGGATAGTCTTGGTGGAACATCATCTGATGGATACTGCTGGAGGCATGGTGGTGGTATAGGGAGCATCCACTAAAACAAAGTTTAATTAGTAATTGACCAAAGCTGAGGCTGTTGGAGGTGGCAAATGCTAACCACCTGGAGGATTTGTTTCTCCTGATTCAAACCAAATGATAACCTGGAATTACTGTTTCAAGCAGCAGCTTTTCTGCTTTTCCTAACTTCAGGATTATACTTTTTAATTTGTAATGGCTTGAAGAATAGTGTCAAATCTAATTAATTCAGGAACCCAAGAGTGGATTTGCATGATGTAATGACTACGTGCATTTTGTTAGGCACAATTTAGCAATTCAAACAAGGCACACCAGTTACATGCTTTCCAAGATGAGCCTATGTGTGCAACCCTTCCCTAGTCCTAACAAGATGATAACCTCAGGACTATCAGAAGAAATTTTTAAATTTCTCCTTTAAAAAGGAACCAGATTATTAGGGCTTTTTTTTTTTTTTTATTTAACAGTTTACGTAGCTAATCAGGATACATATAAGGTTTTAACTGTTTGCAGGATTAAAATGCCATCTACCATTTAAAAAAAACCCTAGCAATTATCCCTTTAATTTTAATAGTGCATGCATGGAAGTAATGCAAGCTGGTAGTATCAGATCAAAAGAATTAATAAAATGCATTATCATAAAGGATTGTGTATTTGATCTTGGAAATAAATGGGAGCCAGTGGAATCTACTGGATAAGGGAGTGATACACTCAGACCTATACTATACTCAACAGGGGGATGGAGGATGGACTGGAGTGGGGAAAGACTAGGGACAGAGAAATAACCTAGCAAACTATTGAAATTGTCCAAGTATGAGCTAATGAGGGCACGAACCAGGGTAGTGACAGTACAGGAAGAGAGCATATAGGAGAAACGTCACAAAGATAGCAACAACAGGACCTAGTAACAGATTAGATGTGGATGTGAGAAGGCTTTAAGGGTGACACCCAGATTGCAAGTCTCTGGAGGATGGTGGCACCCTCAACAGTACTAGGGAAATTAGAGAGGGGAGGTTTTATAGAAAAAGATGCTGAGATTAGTTTTGAACACGAGTTTGTAATGGACATGAACATGTAATGGAACGTTCAGTTTGAAATGTACAATAGGTGGTTTAAAAAATAAGATTGGGGAGGGGGGTTGTCAAGTGAGAGGTTAGGACTAGATAAATACACCTGAAAATCGCCAGCGTAGAGAATAATTGAACACACAGGTATTGAAGAGATCAACTGAAATTGTATAAAGAGAGAAGAAAGCCCAGGACAAAAACCTGAGGGATACCCACAATTAGCCACTGCTGCCTGAATGAAGACAGAGCAAAGGAAACAAGAAAATCCAGGAGAGGAAAGTCTCACAGGAACCTATACAGAAAGAGTATCACTGAGAAATAGGTGATGAAGACCATTAGCTATGGCTATTGAAAGGGTGAAGGGCAAGGGAGGTGAGAGAAGAAATAATTGTCCCCATTTTACAGAAGAGAAATTGAGACAGAGGTTAAGTGACATGCTCATGGTCACATAGTTAATGTGTCTCACTGAGGCCATATTTATTTTCAGGTCTTCCTAACTCCAAGCCCAGGGCTCTATTCCACTTTGTGCACCTAGTTACCAATCTATTAAGAGAACATTGGTAACTTTAAAGTGAGGGGGTTCAGCTGAATGATGAGAAGGGAAACCAGGCTGCAGTCAAGACGAGAGTGAGAGGAAAAAGTGGAGACTAATTAGAAATTGCCTTCTCAATAAGTTTAGTCACAAAAGGAAGCAAACTGACTACTGGGGGATACATCTACCAAGTAAAGGTTTTCTGAGGGTGGCTGAGATATGGGTATGAATATGAGAAGCAGAAAAGTATCCAGTAGACAGGGAGACACTGAAAACTATCAAGGGAATAGAGATGATAAAGGGGATACCCTGCTTCAGAAGATAGGATGGAATGGGATCACTTATAAACGTAGAAATTTGCCTTGGCAAGGAAGACGACATCTTCATTTGAGACTGAGGGGAAAGAACAGATTATAGCCAAAGGCGTCTGACTGACATAAAAAAAGAAAGAGGAGGGGATGGGAAGGAACCAACCAATTCAATTTTTTCAGCGCAATATAATGCAAGGTTCACAGCTGAAGACTGAGGAAAACTTCTCCCTAGAAAGTAGACATTGTGGCAGCTTCCTTCTCTCATTGTCAATTTTTAGAAGTAACTCACAGAATAAGAACTACTAGCTCTTACACTGTACTTGACACTGTGCTAAGAAATACAAAAATAAACAAAGAAAAACTCTCTGCTCTCAAGGTGCTTATGTTCTGGTGAAGGGAAGACAACACATAAAAGGGAGTTGAAAAGTTGGGGGGGGGGAACTTAGGGAGGCAGTCCAGAAGAATCTGAGTCACAGCCAGGAGAGAAGCAGGGTTGGCAAGGTTCCGATTTACACAAAAGTAAATCAGTAAGGAGGTGACTATCGTGAGATATCTTTCCCAAATTTATTTTTTTAAATTCCCCTGCTTACAGTGGACTTGTTAAAAGCCATCTTCCTTCTCCTTTAGCCCCCACATCTGATCAGGTGCCAAGTCTTACACTGTACCTCCAGAACATCTCTCCCACCAGTCTGCTGTTTGACTCTCACAGACATCTCACCCTAGTTCAACAGAACGACTGCAATAGTCTCCTATATAGTCTATACTGCTAATCTGTACCTTTTTGAATCCATGCTGTATATCTCTCTAAAGTCACACCTCCAAAATATGTCTAAACATGTCTTTCCCCTTCTAAAGTCTTTGGTGACGAAGGCTGAGCAAACTCCCAGAATATTCTGTCTTCCCTGCTCTTCCTCAAAGGCCCCTAATGTAATTTTTCTGGCACAAAGTTTTCTTGCTGCGTTTTCCTGGAGTACTCAGACAAGAGAATTCTCCTATCCTCCCTTCACTCTCCCCCCCCCCCCCAACTTTGTATCACTGTATAAATGACCTACCCCTTCAGCCCAGAAGAATACAACTTCCTTGAAGTGTCTCCTCTTCTCTTCCTTTCCCCAGCACCAAGCACGGCATCTGGGGGCCTACACACACTGAAAGTTTGGCTCAGCGTCATGGTATTGCACACACCTGAGGCACTAGAAGAAAAAACATACACGCACGTATTGAAGGTAGTTTTAGTTGTAGTACACCCAATATTTACCAGAGCACTTTAATGAACTTGAAACAGGTGAGTTGGGACAAAAAACTGGCAGAACCTGAGGAGCCTCCTGTGAGAAGCGCGCTACAGGGAGCAGAGTACAGAACCGGCGCACGGCGCTGATGCCACCGACAGGGCGACGGCGCATGCCTGACGTCACCAGCGCGCCGGCGGCGAGGGCACATAACAAAGGGGACAGGAGAGAGGCGCGCTTTTTCCATTTTTCTTTTTGAGTTCCGGGGGGTGCCGGACTACGAAACTTTCCGGACACCCTAGATCTAAAGATTGGGGGCGAAATTGCGCCGTTCGGAAGAGAAAACCTCGATTCGCGGAGCCTGTGCGCAGGCGCGGCCTCGGCCCCATTTCGGAGACCTAAAGTCGCATTCGGTAATTCCCGGTTAGTTTATTTCCCCTTCCTCGGGGGCCGTGGGCTACAGCGCCCTCAATGTCTGTATGGCCTGGGTTAAACGTGAGGGCTGTGGAATCATGGCCAAGTCATTTTTTTTTTTTAAACTGAGGCAATTGGGGTTAAGGGACTTGCCCAGTGTCACACACCTAGGAAGTGTTAAGCGTCTGAAAGCAAATTTGAACTCAGGCCTTCCTGACTTCAGGGCTGGTGATCTATCCACTGAACCACCTAGCTGCCCCCAAGGCCAAGTCATTTAACTTTTTCAATGCTCTGGCTGACTTTTAAACCGAGGGGTCCCAACCTTTTTTTGTGGCGCCTATGATCCCCTTCCTCAGAATCACGTTTAATGGGTTACACAGAATAAAATACACAGGGCTGGAGTAAATCATATTGGAAAATAATTTTCTGAAGTTCACGTTATGTTTAATCTATGTTGGATAGTTGCTGTCTAGGAGAGGGGGGAGGAAAAAAATTTGGAACACAAGGTTTTGCAAGGGTGAATGTTGAAAACTATCTTTGCATATTTTGAAAATAAAAGGCTTGACAAGATAACTGTATAAATACATATACATATATTCGACCTGTCAAATATTTTAACATAATTAACATGTATTAGACTTCCTGCCATCTAGGGGAGGGGGTGGGGGAAGGAGGTAAAAATTTGTAACAGAATGCTTTGCAATGGTCAATGTTGAAAAATTACCCATGTATGCGTTTTGCAAATAAAAAGCTTTAATTTTAAAAAAATAAAGAAATAAAATAAAAAGAGTGAATGTTGAAAACTGTGCATGTGTTTTGAAAATAAAAAAGCTTTATTTAAAAAAAGGCTTTAATAAAAATAAATACAAGTTCCCGAGAGTCAAATTTATAAAAAGAGCCATGCCCTATTGATAAATGATCAAAAGGTATGATCTGAGCCCAAAGGGCTATAAATTCATGCATATCCTTTGACCTAATAACACCACTACTAGGCATTAATACCAAAAGAGATTCCCCCCACTCCCCCAAAAAAGGAAAATAACCTGTATGTGCAAAAAATATCCATAGCAGCTCTCTTCTGAGGGCAGAAAAATTGGAAACTGAGGGGATGGTTCAATAAAATATGGTATGTGATTTTGTCAACTCAGACATGTCACTGCACATACCTGAGGCTGTTTCTTTATACGTGTGTGTTGGGGCACATGATCTCTAGGGTTCTTTCCCTAACATCCCATCATTTTAAGAAATAGAATTGAACATCAATTTTGGGCTTCAAAATATTAAGATACGAACTAAATAAAAAAGGATTATATTTTAGATCCAATTCTTGAGTTTCTGTAAAATGGCAGATTATTATTTCATAGGAGACTTAACAATAGTTTTCCTCAAAATGTTATAACTAGCTTCAAGAACCATCAAAGTGTTACTTTAAGCTGTTATTTACTTTGTAACAATGTTCTACCCAAACTTTAAAATCTGATTACTGTATTTTTACATAGGTTAACAGTATCATTTGCCAACAAACTTCAGTAGATATTTCCTTAATCTTGTCCTTGAAAAATAAAATAAAACAAAGTCCTGGTAACAATGAAACCTCTTCAGAAATTAAAATGACACCATTTGCCTTACAAATGGAACAAAGAAGAAAAAGGATCAAGGCTTAAAGTGAGAAGAATACAGATTCACATTTATGTGGGAAAAAAAAAAGATGCTCCTCAAATGGAGATAGCCATTTTTGTCAATTTTCTTTTCTCTAGTCTAATGTAGTATGTCTTCATTTAGAAGATGATATAGAACACTTTGTTGACTCCTAAAATAAAACAACCCAGTATTTCAGAGATAACTAAAAGCTAATACATGATTTTGAAGGACTCAAAAATTAAATAAAAAATAAAAAGGCAAGTTCATGCATACAAAAGAACCCTTCTCCCCCCACCCCTAATCCTAATAAGAAGATTCCAACCTGCTTTGGCAGTTTTCCAGATCCAGTCTCTGGGTTTTCTCTTAGTAGTGCTGCAAACCACAGTTAGATATTTATTGATCATCTCATTGTAAATTTTTTCTGTTTCCATAAGTGGGGGGGGGGGGATCACAAAATAATCCCAAGGAGAAAAGTGAAGGATGATTGGACAAAGGATCTTAAAGAATTGGGGGAAGGGAAAGAAGCAGCTATAGGTTCCTTTATGCTAACAATTTTTATAAAAGGTCAGCAAGCCAGAATTGTTGTTCATATTCATCTTCAAAATATATTTTCCTTTGACTATTTACTTTTAAAGGTGAAAGAAAGAGAAAAAGGAACTGAAAATAGTCATCTTCTGAAGAGTAAAGCAACGGAGACTAAGGATTCTTAATCTCAGATTATAGTGTATTGGTTCTATGGACTTGGGGTAAGGGGAAGTTAAATGCCTAAAGTCACACAGGTAGCATGTATTAAGTGTCTGAGGCCAGATTTGCAATCCTCTTGACTCCATAGCTGATGCTCTATCTACTGCACCACCTAGCTGCCCTGTAGACAGATTTAACCAAAAAAAAATCCTTTTAGAAAAATTAAATACACCAGCAGGACGATTTCAGAGAGGCCTGGAGAGACTTGCATGAACTGATGCTGAGCGAGATGAGCAGAACCAGGAGATCATTGTACACGGCAACAACAGTACTATATGAGGATCAGTTCTAAGGCACATGACTCTCTTCAACAATGAAATGCTTCAAACCAGTTCCAATTGTTCAGTGAAGAAGGCCATATACACCCAGAGAGAGGGATGTGAAACATGGACCACAACATAACATTTTCATGTTCTCTATTGATGTTTTCTTGCATTGTATTTCCTTTATCGGATTATTCTCTCTTATACATACGATTTCTCCTGAACAAAAAAAATGATGTGTGGCAATAACTATACATATATTCGATTTAAGTATTCTAACATAATTATCATGTAGTGGATTTCCTGCTATCTAGGGGAGGGGTGGGGAGTAGGGGGGAAAAATTTGTAACAGAAAGCTTTGTAAGGGTTAATGTTTAGGAATTACCCATACATATGTTTTGCAAATAAAAAGTATTAATTAAAAAAAAAAGAAAAAGAAAAATTAAATACAAGAAGTTCATTTAAAAAGACAATGTAGAAAATGTGAACATTAAATTTCTATAAAGCTATGCTTCCGTAGTAGTGTGTATGTACGGGGAAAAAAATTTCCTTTCCTTAGCCAACTGTCATTTTACCATTAGCACAAAAACAAAAAAAGGTCTGCTACATCTACATAGTTAAATTGTGAAATAGATCTGCCTTCAGTCTGTTCCTCACAGTACATCATTTAATGGGGTAGGTGTTGACAGTCAAGAAATCATTTGAAATTAAATTTGTCCAATGAAGAAAGCAAAGTTGAAAAGCTCTTACTGGCATAGGACTTCCAAAAAGGTCTTTACAAAAGTGTAAAACCAGTATCTTCCTAAAACCCAAATTTAGAAGCACTAACTCTTTCTTTTCCAGTGTTACTAGAAAAGCTAAGGACATGGCAGGGGAACCTGAACTCACAATAAATAACCAGTGTTGATTTTTCTTTAGGGAGGTGACGTCTCCATCCCACCATTTTTATAACCAGGACTCATTATCATTCTGGACCAACAGTGTTGCTCCTCCTCTCCCACCATCTTGGATTACACCTTGCTCTGTGCCTGCTTCACAATAAAGCTAGCTGTGGCTTGCACCTCGCCTTCTCTTCTCTCGTTCATGATAGCATTCTGGTTTTCCTACCACCACCTGCCAGCCTGCCTGCAGATATCAAGGCCATCTTCCAATACACTTGATTTCCTTTGGAATCATATGTATTTTATCATATACATTTAAATACAGTGTGAGAAGGAGCCTTCACACTTCACCGGACTACCAACAAGTGTGACATAAATTAAAAACCCTGAATTTAGAAGCAAGTGGCTTCAGCAGAGCTCTCTCGTGAGCCATCTTCTTCCCTTGGCATTCTCACCAGTTCTGAAGGGTTGAGTTTTCATACATATAGACATATACCTTTTAAATCTGTACATCCAGCCTTAGTCTCACCATGGCATCCCAGATGCAAAAGCAAAACACCAGGTCCTGCTCCCTAGGAACTCCAAATTCTATTTCAGGAAACAACATGTGAATAAGAGAGCAAAGTGATTAACAAAGGAAAGGCTCTAGCATTAAGGAAAATAGGGAAAGCTTCCTTGTAGAAAGTGGGCTTTTACCTGAGACTTGAAGGGAAACAAGGAAGCCAGCAGTTGAGAATGGGAAAGCAGTGTTTTCTAAGCATGGGGGACAGCCAGGGAGAGTGCCAGGAATCAGGAGATGGGAATGTCGTGTGCAAGGAACAAGGAATCCAATGTTACTGGATGTTAGAGCGGGGTTTAAGAACACTGGAAAGGTAGGAGGAGACTAGTTTTGGAGAACTTTGGATGCCCTTCAATGTATGTGGAGGGGACAGGGAGTCACCGGAGTTTACTGAAAAGAGGGATGATGTGGTCTGATCAACCCTCTGGGAAGATTACTTTTACAGAAAGGTGGAGGACAGACTGGAGTGAGGAGAGACTTGAGTCAGGAAGACCAAGTAGCCAGCTGAGGCAAGAGTTGGGCTGAGAAGTAGCAAAAGCCTTTACTAGGGAAGTGGAAGTATCACAGGGAAGAGATGGCAAAGTACTGGCTTATAGAGAATGAAAGGGAGGAGTTGAGGAGGACACCTCTCAGTTGCCAGCAGGATGGTGGTAGCCTCAAAAGTACAGGAAAGTTAGGAAGAACGGAGAGTTTGGAGGAGAAAGAAAGAAGAGTGAGGCTTTGGACATGCTAGGTTTAAGGCATCGAGAGGACACATAATTTTTGATGTCCAACAGACAGCTGAAGATCTAAGGCCAGGAGTTAGGAGAGAGATTAGGGCTAGATAAATCCAGAGAAATGAGGGTGACGGATAGTAACCAAGGCTCCAGAGAGGGCAGGAAAGTTGAGGCTTGAGGAAACACCCTTGGGATTTACCTGGAGGTCAGGACAGAAGGTCTGGGATTTGAGACTTATCAGCAGTGAGACCACTGGATCCACGGGAGCTGATGCAGGGGCAGGGCTCCACAGCAGAGATGCTCCTCTCCAGGTCCATGGCTTTTTCTACTGTCACCATTCCTAGACTCATGTCCTTCGAGTCAAGCATTCATTCAATAGGAATTTAGGAAGGATCTTCTAGGAGCTGGTGAGACAAAGTAAACAGATACTGCCTTCAAAATGCTTACGCGCTACTGAGGGGAAAGAACACTACAAATAAACAAAGAAAATAGGATTTTGAGGGAGAGAGCACTAGTAGCTACGGGGATGAGGAAAGGCCCACTGCAGAAGGAACACTTTGAGTGAGCTGTGGAGAAAACTGTGAATTTCACGGGGGAAAATAGACTAGATATGGGGAAAGCAAATAGGAGACTATGCTGATAGTACAAAGAAAAGCGAGGAAGAGGCCCCCTCTGAAGTGAGAAACAAACTCTTTGGCCCAGGATTGAAAGGCCTGGGTTATCTAGTGCCAGGCTGTTTCTCTTCCTTGCACTCTTCTCCCCCCTGTGGGCAAGGGCTCAGGCCTGTCCCCCAGGCTGAATGCCATCTATCCTAACTCTGTTTCTTAGAGTTATTAGGTTCTGTCAGACTTCAGAGCAAGTATCATTTTCTATTCCAAAACTTTACTAAATAATAACAAATAGGTAAAATAAGGGAATATATTTTCCAATCAATCCTTCACACAGCTAAATAATAATAAATAGGTAAAATAAGGGAACATGGTTTCCAATCAATCATTCACACATCTAAATATAAGGGAAGATAATTTCCAACCAATCCTTCACAAAGCTAAATAACAAACATATAATAAATATATAAAGAGAATATATTTTCCAACCAATCCTTCACACAGCTAAATAACAAATATATAAAATGAGGGAATATTTTCCAATCCTTCACACATCTAAATAATAAATATATAAAATAAGGGAATATGTTTGCTAACCAATGCTTCACACAGCTAAATAATAACAAATATATAATAAGGAACATGTTTTCCAATCAATCATTCACACATCTAAATAATAAATATGTAAAATAAGGGAATATATTTGCCAACCAATCTTTCACACAGCTAATTAAAATACTAAATTCTACTAATATACTGATATTATTCTATATGTACTATTATATATATACAATGTTATATAGTATACAAAATACATATATGTCATATAGATAATATACATTATTATTATTCTATAATACTAAATCTACTAATTTAACTAATTTGTTAATACTATCTCCCTCAAAAGGTTTTGTGTTTATGAGTATGGATTTTATACACCATTGAATGTAAATTCCTTAGGAGCAGAAACTGAGTTTTCTTTGTATCCTCACAAATTAGGCCCTAAAAAAATCTTACATAGAATTACATCCAATTAAGGGTTAAAAGGGCCACAGGTTTGTTTTTTCTTTTTTTAATCCCTAGCTGCAATATTCTAGTTCTCCACAAGACGGTGCTCATGAACTTTCAAAGCCAGGAGAGGAGAAAAATAAAGCAGAGGTGAAGAAAATGACTGCAATCTGAAATGAACCCACACGAGGGAGACACTGAGACGCCTTCACTTTGCACGCGGCCCGAAAGGGGTGGAACAGAAAGCGGAGGGGCAGGATTAGAGTGGTTGCGTCAGAGAAGGGAGGGGGAGCGAAGTTTTTTCTTTTTTTTCCCCCGGTTGCTAGGAGACCGTGTTGCTAAGACACAGAGTTCGAGCCTCTCCCGCCCCTCTCCTGAGTCGTTTTTTTAAATCGTCATCCTTTTCCTTGCAGTCGCTTTGCCGCCTGATTTAAATCGGAGTTATTTAAAAAACAGAATGAGTTTATTTAAGTTGGTGGACTATTCTTATTGTGATTTTTATTTGAATTGGTGCTTCATTTTACAAATTTTCAAAATATCCTTATGCTAAACTCTGCAAATAAAGTTTTTTTTTTTTTTTAATATACTTAATTATAGCAAAACAAATGTTTGGAACACAGTAGAAAAACCTCAAGAGAATTACTGAACAAAGATCCTGATGGGGACTTGGCAGGATAAAAAAAAAAAAAAGACAAAGTGTTAGAATCTTTGAGGCACTTAAATATGAGAAAACAAAAACTTAAGACTAGTTACTTGTTCTTAGTTTACTGTAAAGTTTCTTCTACTTACCTTTTTTAAAAAATGAAATCTAAAGAAACCTTTAAAGACAGGGAAGATGCAGCCTCCAGCATGCATCTCTTGTACACACAGGAAGTAAACACCCTGGGCTATTGTAATAACCTCTAATAGCTCTTCCGACCTCTAATTAATTACATCCACCAATCCACTAAACAGCTAAATATTGAAAATATATATATATATATAATGAGGGAATATATTTTCCAACTAATTCTTCACACAGCTAAAGAATAATAAATATATAAAATAAGGGAATATGGTCTCCAATCAATCCTTCACACATCTAAATAATAATAAATATATAAAA
>JAJPUD010026654.1:0-16283 GCA_023553655.1 Myrmecobius fasciatus
ATTTTGTTGGTTTTTTCATAAAACCAACTCTTAGTTTTATTTATTAATTCAATAGTTTTCTTATTTTCTGTTTTATTGATCTCCCCTTTAATTTTCAGAATTTCCAATTTGCTATTTATTGGAGGGTTTTGAATTTGTTCTTTTTCTAGCTTGTAAACTCAGTTCCCTGATCTTTTCTTTCTCTATTTTATGCAAGTAAGCATCTAGAGATATAAAATTGCCCCTTATAACCGCTTTAGCCGTGTCCCACAAATTTTGGTATGTTATCTCATTATTGTCGTTCCCCTGGATGAAATTATTGATTGTGTCTATAATTTGCTCTTTCACCCATTCATTTTTCAGGATTAGATTATTTAATTTCCAATTAACTTGTGGTCTATTTTCTCCTGGCCTTATATTACATGTGAGTTTTATTGCATTATGATCTGAGAAGGATGCATTTTCTATTTCTGCTTTTCTGCATTTGATTTTGAGGTTTTTATGCCCCAACACATGATCAATTTTCGTATAAGTTCCATTAACCCTGGAGAACAAATTCAATTTCCTCCAGATATCTATCATACCTAACTTTTCTAGCCCTTTGTTTACCTCCCTAACTTCTTCCTTATTTATTTTGTGATTTGATTTCTCTAATTCTGAGAGAGCAAGGTTGAGATCCCCCACTAGTATAGTTGTACTGTCTATTTCTCCTTGCATCTCTGTTAGTTTCTCCTCTAGGAATCTGGATGTTATACCACTTGGTGCATATATGTTTAGTATTGATACCACTTCATTGTCTATGGTATCCTTTAGTAAAATATAATTTCCTTCCTTATCTCTTTTAATTAGATCTAATTTTATTTTTACTTGATCCGAGACAAGGATTGCTACCCCTGCCTTTCTTTGTTCAACTGAAGCATGGAATATTCTGCTCCAGCCCTTTACCTTCAATCTGTATGTATTTCTATGTTTTAGATGTGTTTCTTGTAAACAACATATTGTAGTATTCTGGCTTTTAATCCAGTCTGCTACCCACTTCCATTTTATGGGATAGTTCATTCCATTCACATTCACAGTTAAAATAACTATATCTGCATTCCTTGAAATCTTATTTACCCAGAGTTATGATTTTCTTTTCTCTTTTCCCTCTCTCCCTTCCCCCTTCCCCAGTACTTTATTTTTGATGACCCCCTCCCACCAATAGTCTTCTCCCCTTTAGAATCCCTCCCTCTTTTTTTTACACTTTCCCCTAATCCTTCTATTAGTCTATCCCTTTCCTTTACTCCTTTCCCTCCCACCTTCCCACAAGGAGGGTCAGGGCTTTCTTTGAAGCCAAATGTGTCTGACATACTCTCTTAGAGTCCAATCTATTGAGAGTAAAGTTTACACAATTCTCTTCACCCTCCCTACTTTCCCTCAATTATATTAGATCTTCTATGTCTTTTCATGAGTTTTTGCCTTATTTTACCTCCTTTATTTTTACTTTATTTTGCCTCCTTCCCCGCTTTTTCTTTTCAGTATGGTATACCTTCCACCTCTAATTTCTTTTCCATTATTATCAAAGAAAAAATAAATTATACCCCCATTCTTTAAGGATACCTATAGTAGAAATATAGTTCTCAAGAGTGCTTTCCTTTTTACCTTTTTATGCTTCTCTTGAATTCTGTATTTTGAGGTCAAATTTTTTGTTCAGATCTGGTCTTTCCATTAGAAATAGGTGAAATTCTCCTGTATCATTGAATGACCATTCTCTTCCCTGGAAGATGATGTTCATTCTAGCTGGATAGCTTATTCTTGGCTGCAATCCAAGTTCTTTTGCCTTTTGGAATATCTGATTCCAGGCCCCTCGATTCTTTTATATGGAAGTTGACAGATCTTGTGTAATTCTAATTACAATTCCTTGGTATTTGAACTGATTGTTTCTAGCTGCTTGCAATATCCTTTCCTTGGTGTGATAGTCCTGAAATTTGGCCACAATATTCCTTGGGGTTTTAATTTTGGGATCTCTTTCAGGAAGTAATTGGTGAATTCTTTCAATGCCAATTTTGCCATCTGATTCTAAAACATCAGGGCAATTCTCTTTCATGATTTCCTGGAAGATAGCATCAAGGTCCTTTTTTTCATCGTCGCTTTCAGGGAGTCCGATAATCCTTAGATTGTCTCTCCTGGATCTGTTTTCCAATTCAGTTGTTTTTCCTAGGAGATATTTCATATTTTCTTCTATTTTTTTCATTTTTTTTTGTTTTTGTTTGACTGATTCTTGAAGTGTTATTGAGTTATTTACTTCTATTTGTTCAATTTTAATTTTTAAAGTATTATTTCCTTCAGTTATCTTTTTTAGCTCCTTTTGTAGCTGGCCAGTTGAATTTCTTGATTCAATGCATTCTTTTTCCATTTTAGCAGCTTTATTTTTCAGTGAATTGTTGTCTTTTTCCAATTCACCAATTTTGTTTTTCAGTGAATTGTTGTCTTTTTCCTATTCATCAATTTTATTTTTCAGTGAATTTTTTTCTTTTTCCAATTCACCAATTTTTTTTTTCAGTGAATTGTTGTCTTTTTCCAATTCACCAGTCCTGTTTTCCAGTTTTTGCTATCTCTGCTGCACTGATCTCAATTTATTTGCCCATTCTTTTTCTAGCTCTCTTTTGAGACTCTTTATGCAATCTTCCAGATAAGCCTTTTGAAAGGGAGACCAGCTTAAGTCCGTCTTTGTGCCTTCCTCTGGGATTGTTTTCAGAATCTCAGGATCTGGGAACTGCTCTATTTTTTCTCCGTAAAAGCTGTCTATGGTGAGAGCTCTCTTCTGCTTCTTATTCATGCTTTTGAGCTGTGGTATCAGTCACTAGCAAGGGATTCTGCAGCATTTTCAATTTGCCCTGGAGCAGTTTGCCAAGTTGACTTCTGGTCTGAGGCTGGGCAGCTAAATCCTCACTAGGACCACATTTTCAGCTGCTCTCAATCCACCCTTTAGCAAAGGCAGATCTGCCAAAGCACCTGCTCGCAAGCAGAGCAAAGTGGCCCAGGTATCTCCCAGGGGCTTCCTGGGTGCCTAAAAACCGCCTCTGTCCGACTTCTGCCCCGACTGTTCCCTGGCGTCTGATCGAGGACAACAGCCGATTCCCCTGAGGCTAATCTTCTCTGGAGTTTTTTCAAAGTAGATTGTTGATAGAAGTGCCTTGTAGTCCAAGTGTTTGGTGGGGGCCTCAGTCCAAAACCAGTGTGGAGGCTCAATTTGTCTGGGTCAGAGGGAAAGTCTCAGGAGCTCACAGAAAATGCTGTCTGCAGTTTGCCATCTTGTCTCCGCCCCCCCCCAATTCCTCTTTAATACGGCTCTCTCTATCTCAAGTCTATTAGATTTGAACAGTAGAGAGAGACGTCCATCACAATTTATCATCACATAATCTTGTTGCTGTGTACAATGTGCTCTTGGTTCTGCTAATTTGACTTATCATTAATTCATGTAAATCTCTCCAGGTCTCTCTGAAATCATCCTGCTGATTGTTTCTTATGCAACAATAATATTCCATAACATTCATATACCATGAAATATTCAGCCATTCTTCAACTGATGGACATCCACTAAATTTCTAGTTCCTTGCTACTACAAAAAGAGCTGCTACATTTTTTTTTGCACATGGGAGTCTTTTTCCTTTTTTTATGTTCCCTTTGGGATATAAACCCAATAAAGACACTGTTTGATTAAAGGGTATGCACAGTTTGATAGCCCTTTGGGCATAGTTCCATATTGCTCTCCAAAATGGTTGGATCAGTTCATAACCAATGGAATACTATTTTGCTATATGGAATGATAAAGCAGAATGTTTATGGAAAAGAAACCTAAAACAACTGACATGAACTAATGAAAAATGAAGTGATCAGAAGCAAGAGAACAGTGTACAAGTAATAGAACGTTAAGTAAGTAAATCTCATTGTGGGAAAACATGAATAAAATTCATGCATGATGAAGAGAAAAGAATGAATTTCATTCTGCATTGTTGGAAAAGACTGTCAAATAAGGTATCTCATAGATTCATCTGAGAGAGTACGATATATATATATACTTGAATTATGGTAGAGAATAGGATATTTGGGTAGAATAAGAAGAACAAAAACAACAAAAAGGTCTTTGCTTAATTTTTCTTATCTTCATATAAAATGGTAGGTTTAGACTCAATGGCTTCTGAGGTCTCTTTCCCCTCAAAATCTATGATTTTTTTTGGATATTTCATTGGTCTATGGTTGAGTTTGAAGTACTAAAACTTACCTGGAGTTATATGCCAACAAATTTCTTCCATTATCTTTACTCTCCTTCTCCCTCGACGAATCTCAATTTTGCCTTCCACTTCTGTTCCATTCTGCTATTTATTATATAGATTTTGTGGACAGCACATCTGTCACCTGAATTCTATTACAATTGAGGGATCCAGCTATGAAGATATTCATTTTAATCGAGCACTAGAGATTTCAGCATTTGAAAGTGAGACCAATTTAATATTCAACATTGAAAAATAACGATTTTCTATTCAGAATTTTAAATTTTAACTATATAAAGGTACACAGCAATCAATTACCTTCAATAATGATGCCAATGATTTGATTAGGAGTCAGATTGAAGTAGTAGAAAAAGTCCTCACCTCAGTCACAAGACCTGAGTATGAAACTGCCTGAGGCACTAAATGTGTGGTATTGAACAAATCATCTATCATGTCTAGATGTATATTTTATATGTAAAATTATGAATTCTGAGTATATGACATCTAAATTTCTTTCTGCTATTATTCCTCTTTGTTATTCTAGTGTTATTTATTCATCATCATTTAATATAACTTTGCAAGAGCTTCATTTAAATCTCCAGCTTGTAACATAAGTAGCATTCTTTGTACAGGAATGACCAGTTTTGTGCCAATCTTAATTTATTCTGGAATTATTATATCTGGTTTCAAATCTTGACAATCTTGTTGACTACTTGTGTGGGTTTAGGCAACTCACTTAACCTTTTTGGGTATTAATTTCCTCACCTATTAAAAGTGAAGTGGGGTAGATTCTATTATCTTTAAGGCCTTTTTCAAGTGTAAAAGGAAAAATAAAACCTTCAGATTTGCTATGGATTGTTCATCCTGTAGGATAGTACAAAGTCACAGTTATACAGTTTTAACAGATACTTAGTGATTTGTTATGGTTGGTAAGTTTTTTCAGTGATGTTTGACTCTTTATGAACCATTTGGGCTTTTCTTGGCAAAGATAGTGTAGTGGTTTGCCATTTATTTTCCAGTTCATTTTATAGATGTGGAAACTAAGGCAAATAGGATTGAATGACTAGTCCAGGGTCAGAAACCTAGTAAGTGTCAGGGGCCACATTTAAGCTTATGAATTTGAATCTTCCTGATTCTAAGCTTGGTGTTCTATATACACTGTGCCATCTAGCTGCCCTCTGGTGATTTCTTAAAAATGGTTTAAATCATATAACGCCAAAGGGGAAGATATATGTAAGTTAGTATCTATAGCATGGGGAGGAATATGTACATCAATGATATACTAAATTTGAGTTTTTGATCACTAAATTATAATTGAGTCCAATTACTTGAGATATAGCTATGTGTATATGCAACTATATATATATATATATAATATGAATTTATATGCCTTTATACCTATAAATTATGTGTAAACATGTATATATGAAAATAATGGAATTAATTATTTGGGATCTAATTATAAACATATTTGATTTATATACTATAATTATTTGGGGTCTAATATAGGTATTATATATGTACTTGTGTAAATATTGAGATAGTTTGATGCAGAGCATAGAGAGCTAACTTCAGATCCATTGCTGTCCTGCAATGGTAGAAGTAGTATACTCACCTATGAGCTCTGTAATACTAATTAACTAATAATTCCAAATTCTGAATTCTGAATCTCTATGCCTTATACAAGCAGCTTTTTCCATTCTTCTGTCATCTTGGTGCCTTTTCTAAGTTGTTCATATCCAATTTGTCTTACATTTCAGCTTCTCCATTAGACTGAGAGCTTTTTGAAATCAAATACTATCTGTTGTTTTTCTTTGTCTTTTCAGCACTTACTATATAACCTGAAACATAGTTGGTGCTTAATAAAATTTTATTGATTGAATTTTACCTATCTTTGAATGCAAGGTGATTAGTATAGAACCTGGGACATACTAAATACTTAATAATTATTTATTAACACTGATTTTACCTTTCTTGGTAAGACTTGTTTGTGGCATTGTGCCTAGTACACATAGGTACTTTGCAAATATTTGCACCATATGGGTTGTGAAAAAGTAAAAGACATTGTGCATGCTTTCAAGACCAAATCCTCATTACCCAGTACTTCTATTGTGTTAAGAAAAGCAGGCTTATACCAAAAGTTTTTTAGAGATGTGATGATAGTATTGACAATGATGTTAATGATAACAAAACCAATTAGTATTTGTGTAACCAGTTAAGATTTAAACATGCTTTAAATATATTATTTTATTTGATCTCACAATAATCCTGTGAATTAGGTTTTATTATAATATTTTATATGTTAAAAGGGAAGAAATTAAAGGCAAGCAAAGGTTAAGTGATTTAAATGCTCAGAGGCATTAGAAAGTTACTGGAAGGTGACTGAAGCAGGATTTGAGTTCATCCCATCCTGACTCCAAGACTAATATTTTATCCAGTTTGTCATCTACATGTCTGAAGAAAGGAAAAATAGTTGTTTCTCTGCTTTTTTACATCATCAGCTAATGGTATGACTACTAACATACAGAATTATGGATTTTGATGCTTTAAGATGAGATGGTAGGGGGTAGAAGAACTAGTACAAAAATGAGAAAACCATTTACCAACTATATGACTTGAAGTAATCCATTTAATAAGAAAGCATTGTGGGCAATGGAAAGAGTGCAAGAACAGGTATTAGAAGACTTTTACCTCTCAGCTGTGTTACAATCTGAGGTGATCTTGGGCACATCCCTTAGCCTTTCTAGGTCTCATTTTCCTTTTTTTTAATTTTTGCAAGAAAATCAGGGTTAAGTGATTTTCACAGTCACTGAGGTAGTAATATTTTAAGTGTCTGAGGTTAGATTTGAACTCAGGTCCTTTTGTCTTCTGGGCCAGTGCTCTATCTACTAAGCTATCTAATGGTCCCTTTATGCTTTTTTTTTTTTTTTTTTTTTGGTAATACAATCAGAGTTAAGTGATTTGCCTAGGGTTATACAATTAATAAGTGTCTGAAGAAGGTTTTGAACTCTGGTCTTTCACTCTCCTGTACCAGTGTTCTATCCACTGCGCCACCTAAGCTGCTCCCGTTTTCATTATTTTAGACCAGATGATTTCAAAGATCCCTTCTCTATTTGAATCCCTGCTCTTTATCTTACTTTCATTTGATTTATTTAAACTGGAAGTGAATGATATATATTTGTTCTGCCTTTATTTAGAATTTTCATGAGGATTAATTGAGACAATGTATTTGCAGATGATATGTAGGCATTATGTTCTGTACTTATATGTTGTGCTGCTATCACCACTATCATCACCCCATCACCATCATCTTTAAAAACAAACCAATAAACAAACAAAAAAGTTTAACAAACAATCAAAAAGACCTTTTTATTTATATTGTGACAAGGTTTACAAAGCCCTTTACATACATAATTTTCAGCTTCTCAACAACTGGGTGATGTAGGTCTTGAAATCATTATTATCCTTACTTTATAAATGAAGAAACAAAACCCAAAAGAAATAATAGATTTGCCACAGTCAAACTACTAGAAAATATGTGTCAGAAGAGAGATTTGAAATCATCTTTCTGTCAAAAAGCCTCAGCTCTATTTACATTACCTTGTTGCCTTATATCATTAGAATGTCATCCTGCAAGGCAGTCCAGTTTGAAATGAGCCACTTCTTTTTCCCCCTAGACAGCTAGATAGCTTAATGGATAGAGTCAGGAGAATCTGAGTTTAATGCAGCCTTAGGCTATGACTAGCTTTGTTACCCTGGCCAAATCATTTAGCTTTAACTTACCTCAAGTTCTTCACCTATAAAATAGGGATGATAATAGTAGTACATATCCCCTAGGATTATTGTAAGGAACAAATGACATATTTAAAAAGTACTTAGTATGGTACCTGGTTTTTTGTAGGCAATTAATAAATGGACATTTGGATTCAAATCCTGGTTCTACTATTTAGTACTTATGTAATTGTGGGCAAATCATAGTATCTGTGAGTTTCAATTTGCTCATGTATTAATGAAAATAATTACATTTACTCTAGATACTTGATGAGGGCTCAGTATGGTACATGAATATTCATAAACTGAGAATATAGAGTGGATTGGAATGGACACAACTAGGTTTCAAATCCTGGCTCTGATATTTGCCAGAAGGGCTACCTTGCACATTATTTATCTTTTCTGAGTCACATTTCCTCATGGTGATAATAATATACCAACCATCTCATGAATGTTTTGTGAAGGTATCAAATGAGAGAAACGCATGATAAACACCGTGTACATATAAAGTGCTGTATAAATATGAAGTCATTATAATTAAACTCTTCAAGTTTATCATTTCATTAATATCTCAGTTAAAGATTATATATTTCACATCTTTATCCTTTTATTAAAGAGGGTGATATGAAAGAATGCATATTCTTTTGGTTGGTTGGTTGGTTTTCTCAGTTTAAAAAAAATTGCCAAGTGAAACATAATTAAGGAGATGGTGGAGTTAATTTGAACTAGAGAGTCCATTTTTAAGTGTTCACTTTGACCATTTATACCACAGAAGTCCTGAAATGCTATAAATTAGGGGTCAATTTATTAATTTGTTGATTACCTAGACTTAAAGTTTTAGAAAAAATTGTTAATAAAACCAAGTAACCTTAAAAGTGGAAAGTGTATATTTTTTGGGAGAAGAGGAAGAACTGTTAAACATTTACTGACAAACCCTTGGTTATAATAATAAATATTGGGATTTAAGAGTGCATTCTGAAATGTGAAAATCTAATTTAAGGCACTAAAAACAAGAAAAATCATACATGGTTTTATGATTAAATTATACACACATCCCTACATACATATCTATATATGTATATATATACATATTCATTCATTGCAGTATTCATTGCAGTTACAGTTGGATGCAGTCAAAGTATTGGTTATTTTTCCTTTGTTGTTGATTTTCACAAGAGAAGAAAGAATGGGGAGGAGAAAAGAACAAGCATTTCTCATATACGTACTATATGTCAATAAGCCGACCTTTTGAGGTAAGGTTTGAAATGATTGTTATGCAAAGACAAAAGGCATCAGCAAAACATTTAAAACCAAAGCAAAGAGACTGTGTCTAATGATATGGATGATAGGTATGATAATAAGAGGGAAGGAAATAGGGAGCAAGAAGTATTTTTTGCAATATGGGTTTTTCACACTAAGTTAGATCTTAACTTACTTAATACTATTAAATATTCACAAACTAAATAATTGTGAAAGTCAAGTTCTGGAAATATGTGGAAAGTGAGCTGGGCTTCTTTCCTCCATCTGCCCTCCCCCCCAAAAAAAGTCAAACAAACTGGCATAACATTTTTTGTTGGGGAAACATATGACTTTTCATCCCTGTGAAATTTTGTGATATCTTATAGCTTAACTCCATACTATGCAGAGTTTATACTTCAGAGACTCATATCAATGTCCTCATTTATAATCTCAAACATGAATCATAGACTATAAAACTCTTACTTGATAATATAACACAGTGTTATATATGTGCCGTATCTGTTGTAACTACCCAAACTTCTACTGTAAATAATTTTATAAGTGTACTGCAAGGTTTTCTGGTCTGGTATTCAAGAAACAAGTGAGACGATGATGGAGAAAAAATACAGGTTATACTCAGGAAGTTGAGGGGATGCAGTAATTCTCTTCTCCTTCAAGTAATTACACAACAAGCAAGACATTGGAGGTGAGTGTTAATGACTAAGGAGGCTGGCAAATGATTCAACTTTTCTCCCAGTAGTCCATCATACATAGTTATCCCTTGAAAATTGTCTCTGATGAATTGCTCTGATGTTAAATAGATAGCCACAAAATATATGGTCACCTTAATTATGGTCAAACAAGGTGCCTTTACTTGATAGATTTCTGTTGGATTTCCCAAGTACTGCATAGACATCCTGCTTGCCATACCAAAGAAGGCTCAAATGAACTTTCTTACATTTTAGCATATCTGTCTTTTCCCCATGATAAACAGTGATCACATCAATGATCACATGATGTAAACAGTGACAGAAATTAAAATGGAGTAATGACAGTACATTCATTAACAGAATTCAGGTTGTAAATATTTGGCACCTTTTTGAAGTTAGTATGAAATTCCTGGCCAATTCAAGGAAGAAGTGATGAAAACATTCAGAATGGAATGGAAGTGTTACCCAAATTTTAGGAGGATATGAAATACAATCTTACAGATGGGCAGGATTATGATTTGCATCCTTGGAAGGACAAATCAATTTGATTCATTTGAGAAAATTTTGGAAATTTTTAAAGCAATTTA
Organism: Myrmecobius fasciatus; assembly: GCA_023553655.1. Taxonomy (NCBI): domain Eukaryota; kingdom Metazoa; phylum Chordata; class Mammalia; order Dasyuromorphia; family Myrmecobiidae; genus Myrmecobius; species Myrmecobius fasciatus. Next base: position 10,540 of record JAJPUD010026654.1, read on the forward strand.
ATAATTATTAAATAATGTGAATAATAAATTCATTTAATAAATTGCAGTACCTAAAGCACGTGTTAATTATACATATGTGAGAATAAAGCTGTTTTCTAATTTATTCTTGGGTCATACAAAAGACTGCATTCATGAGGACTATTGGACCATAATCTTAGGCAGATTTTACCATGTTAGAAAAGCTCTCTAAGGACTGACCTACCTAAATATCAGATAAGTCATGACCAATAAGTTAGCCACTTGGTTGTATACTCTTTGACCATTACAAAGTCATAGGAATATTTATTTTATGTAGTTTCAGATGGTTTTCCTATAAGGAGGGTACTCTAGCCCCAGGATTTGATTGCTATAGAGGTTTAGGAGCATAAAAATTAAGTTTATAGGCATTGTCAAGTACCTGAGTGAGGTTCGATAGAGTCCCTGATTCTCTTTGGAATAGCTTTCTGAGACGTCAGTGCTGCTGTGATGTATCTGGAGTTAGAGGATGAGCAGCTTTTGTTGTTTAATAATCATACTTTATTATATAAATTGATTTTATTGTCTTGTATGATTCTTCAGTGCTTCATTGCATTCCTGCCCCACGCTTGAATCAGTACACTGGCACAAAATAGGTAATTCTTAAGTACTCCCCATAAACCTTAAAAAAATACAAAAATCTCTTGGTCTTATGAGGCCTCATTCTTATCTTGTGATAATGGCAGTCTGACAAAGAAAGAGACAGAGGATGCTGAATCATAGGATATTTAAAATATTTGCAACCATCATTTTTCCCATTGATATTCTAAATGTTAGATCCTTGTCTAGTAGAAAACTATAGGAAGTGCATCATATCAGTTTTGAAGAGAAAAGGAAATTACACTTGAATTAAAAAGAGATGGCAGTTGATGCTTGAAGAAGTAAATTTTTTAAAGCTGGTGATGTTTTTAATCATGTGTTTCATGGCAACAAATATATCATTTCATGATATATAATTATCTCATATTGCAGGGCTCTTAATAAACATTTGCAAAAATACCACAATGACTATGTAGCCATTGTGCCAATATTTGTTCGAGAAAATAAGAAGGAAGATAAATTTTATAAGTAATTTGACAAGACCTTACAAATTAAATCAGCATAACTTTTTTTTTCTTCACCACACAGATCAGTATAGAAGAAGAGGGGAAAGAATGTATTGAAAAAATGTTTTAGGAGTAAGAAGCATGAATGACCAAATTTAAATTTTATCAAATGTATGCACTTGCATACTTTCTATAAAATCATAGTGAAGAAATGTAATGAATACAAAGAAGCATGGGTATATGTACAGGAACTGAGTCAAACTGAAGTAACCATTAGGCAAGAAAATAATATAGTCAATAAAATAGCAATGTAAACAGAAGAATAAATTGGTATATCATTTCTATATGACTTATCTGTTTGAAACATAGGATTATTTGAGGAAAGATTTTAAAAGATCAAAAAAGTAGAAAAATTAGAAGATATTGTAAATGATTGAGGTAACTCCAATCTCACCTATTTAAAAAAACAATGTAGAAAAATTGGGAACATATGAAAGAACAAACATGGACACAGAATGTCATCTTTCACTATGAAATTTATATTAAGACAAATAAATTACCACAACATGGAAAAAGCAAAAAATAAGGTTAAAAAAATCTCTGTTTAAAACTTTTGAACTCCTTGTCTAACAAGGAGAGATGGCAGCCAAGAGCCTAAATAGTTTAGAGCCTTAATTTATTTGTAATATCATACAGATGAAGAAAGAGAAATATTATGAGCACTCATCTCATGAATTAGTAAGAAAGAGGAAAACAGAAAAAAAGTTTACTAAAAGCTTGATATGATTTTTTTAAAAACTTTTTTAAAAATTTTTTTATTAAAGCTTTTTATTTGTATAACATATGTATGGGTAGTTCCCCAGCATTGATCTTTACAAAACTTTCCATTACAAATTTTACCCCCAGTCCCCTCCCCTCCCCTAGATGGCAGGAAGTCCACTACATGTTAATAATGTTAAAATACTTGACAAGTTATGCAAGAAAAATCCTATCTACAAGAAAAAAAAAAGAAAATCAGAGAAAGGCAACACAATGCAAGCAAATATCAATAGAGAGCATGAAAATGTTACGTTGTGGTCCATATTTCATATCCCTCTCTCTGGGTGTATATAGTTTTCTTCAGTGAACAATTGGAACTGGTTTGAGAAAATTCTTTGTTGCAGAGAGCCATGTCCATCAGAACTGGTCATCATGTAATATTGTTGCTGCTGTGTATAATGATCTCCTGGTTCTGCTCGTTTCACTCAGCATCAGTTCATGCAAGTCCCTCCAGGCCTCTCTGAAATCGTCCTGCTGGTCATTTCTTACAGAGCAATAATATTCCATGACATTCATATACCATAATTTATTCAGCCACTCTCCAATTGATGGGCATCCCTTCAGTTTCCAGTTTCTAGCCACTACAAAAAGAGCTGCCACAAACATTATTGCACATGTGGGGCCCTTTCCGTCTCTTATGATTTCTTTGGGATATAAGCCCAATAGAAACACTGCTGGGTCAAAGGGTATGCATAGTTTGATAACTTTTTGAGCATAGCTCCAAATTCCTCTCCAGGATGGCTGGATCCGTCCACCAACAATGCATCAGTGTCCCAGTCTTCCCACATCCCCTCCAACATTTATCTTTATCTTTTCCTGTCATTTTAGCTAATCTGACAGGTGTGTAGTGGTACCTCAGAGTTGTCCTAATTTGCATTTCTCTGATCAATAGTGATTTGGAGCACCTTTTCATATGATTATAAATAGTTTTAATTTCCTCATCTGAAAATTGTCTGTTCATATCCTTTGACCATTTATCAATTGGAGAATGGCTTGAATTCTTATAAATATGAGACAATTCTATATATATTTTAGACATGAGACCTTTATCAGAACCCTTAAATGTAAAGATGATTTCCCAATTTCATGCTTCCCTCCTAATCTTGTCTGCATTAATTTTGTTTATACACAAACTTTTTAACTTAATATAATCAAAATTATCTATCTGGTGTTCAATTAAGAGTTCCAGATCTTCTTTGGACATAAATTTATTCCATCTCCACAGTTCTGAGAGGTAAACTATCCTATGTTCCTCTAATTTGTTTATAATATCACTCTTTATATCTAGGTCATGAACCCATTTAGATCTTATCTTGGTGTGCAGTGTTAGGTGTGGGTCCAGCCTTATTGATATGTTTCAACAAAATAAAATGATCATGAAAGAATGAGACTGGGAGAAGAGTAGTGAAGGGACAAAAATGGAAAAAAAACTGTCTTATTGTTTTAATTTTTAAAAGTATCTTTTACACCATTAATTGAAGAGGAGGCATCTCATTTGGTCTCTAATGTCTCAGGCATTAATATGTTATACGAGTAAATAGAAATTGAATTAGAGAAAGTAAAAATTGGAAAGAACAGTTTGGCTAGTATAGATAGAAGAGATGCATATCACAGGTGAGACCATTTTAAGAGCTTTGCTAAATCATTTTTCAAGGCATCCAAATGAAGGGGAGATTACAAATATTTCAAACAAAAAGTAAAAAAAAAGAACCCCATACATCTTATTTTTATCCCCCAAAAGTTGACTAATGGAATATAAACCTTGCAACCCATGCTTACTTTTCCATATTTATAGAATATTTTTGAGAATGATACAGTTTGCATATTGTGTACACATATACATATATTCATAAACACATGTATACATATATACACACATATTCATATACACATGTATACACACTTATGTTCATATATATATAATAAAATCATGAGATACTATGAAATATGTGAAAAAGGGAAAATTGATTACTTCTCAGTTATTAATGGCAAGCAAAACATAAACAAAAACAAACAAGTTTAGCAACAATATTTATTTATTTATTTATTTTGCCTTTTTGCTGAGGCAATTGAGGTTAAATGACTTGCCCAGGGTCACACAGCAAGGGAATGTTAAGTGTCTGAGACCACATTTGAACTCAGGTCTTCCTGACTTTAGGGCTGGTTCTCTATCCACTGAATCACCTAGCTGCATCAGCAACAATATTTAATAGACAATCCAATACTGAGTTCAAATAAAAATTGTGGGTTATCCATATAGAAATGAAGAGTTTTATGGTAGCCACAATTAGTCTTAAATTTCTTATAGATGACACTATTGCCATCTCCATTCCATGCTCCTGAAGACCAGCTTTGATTTTTAAAATAATGGAACCATCGTGGGAGACTGTTGTCACCAAACTTCTGACTGTCAGTATACTCACTATAACTAGACCAGCCCAGAGCCACTATGCTGCTGCTATTATCTAAATAACCTCATGACATATATACATAATGTGTATACTGTTCCAGTTCTGTATCCTTCATATATATTATATTTCTAGTTTTTAGAAATATAATCAATTACACTCTACAATTCTTATAAAGTGCATACAAACTAATTGTCATATAAGTACATTCATCATGCTTATGATATCCCTAACCATAACTCCTCTACCTAGTCATCACTCTTCTGTCTCTGTTGTCTTTCCTTATCATAATGCAAAGTCCTTGAAGGTGGAGTCTGCATTGCTTTAGTTTTTTAATTTATCTCCTTAGTATTCATTCATTAATTTATTAATTATTTTTATTAATTCACTAATAAATCCATGTATCCATTTATATTCATTTCTTCATTATCAGAGAAGAAATATTTAAGAAAATAGTATGAGACATAAGAGAGTTACACATACTCAAAAAAAATAGATGGATTGATCAGTTATGGCATGATCCTGCTTGTTATATTGGTATCCATGAAATGTTGAGCAAAGCTTTCAGAATGATGAGTGAAACCCTTAAAAAGTTATGAACATGAAAAGCAAAACATGAAAAGTTATGGATGGATTAGTTTCAACCTCTACCACTGAAAGTAATAGTTGCATTGAAGAGATCACTGAATCATTAAAGAATACAAAAAATTAATTCAATTCAAATGAAATGAAGAGTGGAAGGGTTCTTTGAGGCCATCAAATCCTATCTCCTCATGTTATAAATGAGGAAACTGAGGCCAAAGAATGTATAATCACAGCTCAAACTCATAAAAGTTATAGTAATTAGAGATGAGATTTGAACTGAAGTTTTTTGACTTCAGAACTTATGCTCTTACAGAGCACTGTGTTGAAGTTCAGGGAACAAAGAAAACAAAGCCTCTAACTTTGAAGGTCTTACCATCTTTTTTTTTTATTTATATAGGCTTTTTTTTCCCTTATCAACAAACATTTATTGAATACCTAGTATTATAAAGTACTGGGTGAGATGTTATATGAATGTTACAAAGAAATTATGAAAGGGTCCCAGCCCTCAATAAACTTACAATCTAGTTAGGGAGATGGAACACATATGTGAAAAGGTAAACACAAATTGGTGTCAATGAGTTACAAAAATATGTCTTCTTTGTTACTCAAACTTTACAGATGAAGTAATTAAGGCACAGATTAACTCAAATGTGCTCAGTCAATAGCAGAGGGAGAAGGATTATAAAATTTTGTGCCCTTGATTTTGGTTACCAAGACCAGCATATGATAATCTAAATGGACCAAATGAAAACTTCCTCCTAGCTTAGTCCTTCTGACCTTGCCTAGACTTCTACATGTAGGCAGACCCACCTAATATCTTTTTTTTTAATTTTATTTTATTTGCATAACATATGTGTGGGTAATTCTTCAA
>JAJPUD010026655.1:5082-16283 GCA_023553655.1 Myrmecobius fasciatus
TCTCTCTCTCTCTCTCTCTCTCTCTCTCTCTCTCTCTCTCTCTCTCTCTTTCTCTCTCTCTCTCTCTCCCTCCTACAAGTAGAACAGCTAATAATGCTGTGATTTCCCTTAATTTCCTTCTTTATAAAAAAAAGGGAATAAGAGGAAATTCTCTTATGGATCTAATTCTACTAACATCGACTGAGTGCAGGGTAGAATTGAGGGCAACTATCAGGGAAAATAACTATCCCTTCTTAGAATCTGCAGAAGACAGAAATGCATAAAAATCTGCTACTGGAACATGCCTTGAATTTGGGGAAAGCTGATTTCAAATGACTTAGAGGAAGAATGGAGGCTTGGGAAACTCTTCTGAGAGGATTTCTGTGGTCATAAAGAGAAACAATTCTGATAAAGAAAAAAGAAGGGGAAAGGGGACTGATATGGATGCCCATAAACTCAGCAGCCAATTTCATTTTTTTAAAGATGGAAACAGAAGCCAGTAACTGAGAACAAAAGCATTGCTTGGCTCTCTAAGAATATTAGGCATGCGCAAGCTCAGAATGAGCTGAGACTAGTGAGGCAAGTGAAGGTCAACAGAAAAAAATCGATAATGCATATGGAGATATTAGTGATATGGAATAAATGAGAAGAATCAAAGAAGACACAGCTAAAGGGTTGGAATGAGGGAAGAGGCAGAGTCCTTCCATTGTTATTCAGTTTCTTTTATCCTTTGTGAGATGTGATCTTTTGTTGAGAATAGATGGAATATGGCTTATAAGAAGTTGTTGCTCAAGTAAGAAGTAAATGAGAGTACCTATGTGCCTTTGATGAGTTCAAGTCAACCACTCCATGTGAAAAAAAAAATCCTAGGATATCTGAGAATTCTGAGGCCCTGAATGTGATCTTTAGAACTCTGTGGATGACAGAAGAACCATGGGTGCTCTCCTTATGTGTAGTAGGGTGAGCAGTGACCTTGAGTCAGGGCTACCTGGATTCAAATCCTGCCTCAGCCACTTACCTAACTTTGTGACATGAAACAAGTCACTTAACATCTCTCATCCTGACTCATGTGTAAATGGGGATAATAATAGTGTCTGTGCCCCAATGTTGATATAAGGATCAAATGATATAAATGTGCAAGGATCATATATGTAAATATTTTCTAGAACATGATAGCAGAATATAGATGCTAGCCATTATTGTGGGAGTGGTAGCTAAATGTCATGATTTTCAAAAAGTAGAATATAATAATGTCTTCAGACTTTAAAGTGTGAATTGACTTTGATTCCTGGGGGAAATAGTAGGGTATATTTTTAAAGGAATTGTTATTTACTGAGCCACATTGGAACCACATTGTCAACATTTGCTGGATTGTGGAGGAAGCAAGGGAGTTCTAGGGGAAAAAATCTACTTCTGCTTCATTGACTATACTAAAGCCTTTGACTATGTGGATTACAACAAAATGTGGCAGGTCCTCAAAGAAATAGAAATACCAGATCCTTGTACTTGTCTTCTAAAGAACTCATATGTGGGCCAGGAAGCAACAGTTAAGACCAAACATGGAACAACCTGATTGGCTTAAAACTTGAAAAGGAGTATGGCAAAGCTATGTATTGTCATCTTGTTTATTTAACTAATATACATAGTACATAATAGGGAATGCTGGGCTGGATGAATCAAAAGCTGGAATTGATTGCCAGGAGAAATATTAATAATTTTGATATGCAAATGATAACACTCTGATGGCAGAAAGTGATGAGGAATTAAGAAACTTTTTGATGAGGGTAAAAGAGGAGAGTATAAAAGTGCTTTCTCTCTCTTTCTGTCTCTCTGTCTCTCTCTCTTTCTCTCATTTTGAAAACTGTTCCTATCACTTCCTGGAAAAAAGAGGGAAAAGAAATGGAAGCACTGTCAGATTTTATATTTTTAAGCTCAAAGATCACTGCAGATGGTGACTGCAGCCATGAAATTAGAAGACACTCTTTTCCTTGGAAAGAAAGCTGTGGACAATCTGGACAGCATACTAAAAAGCAAAGACTGCACCTTGCCAACAAAAGTCCACATATTCAAATGTTTTTCCAGAGGCAATATATGGCTGTGTTGTTTGTCCTTCGTTTTCAAAGAGGACCATGACATTAGGAAGGTGATGGCTTGCAAGTGAGTTGGATTTCAGTTAAGGAGAGCTGTGTAAAGTCACCAGTCTCCCTTTCTCCTCCAGACTCATCTGGGTCCAGAGGCAAGATATAGATCCGGATGATTGGAGATGGCCCTATATGATTGTAAGGAAGGCTGAGTGCCCCAGAATCAGTGCTTTTGAATTCTGGTGCTGGAGAAGGCTCTTGAGAGTCCCTAGGAGAGTAAGAAGAGCAAATCAGTAGATACTTAACAAATTAATTCTGATTATTCACTGGAAGATCAAATACTGTAGTTGAAGCTTAAATACTTTGACCACATAATGAGAAGATAAGACTCATTGAACTCATTGGCCAAAGACCCTAAAGTTGGGAAAGATAGAAGAGGATGAAATGGCAGAGAATGATATGGATGGATAGTGATTCAGATTTTAAAAAACAGAAGGACCTGGCGTGTTTTGGTCCATGGAATCATGAACAGTCAGATGTGACAATGACTGAACAACAAAGAGCCTATGGTACAGAACAGGAGTGCTCAAAAACCACGGACTCCAATAAGAAATTCACCTTGGAATAAGTATTTCTTTTTCATGAGATCACTAAAAATGAAAGATCATGGGGATGTGTTCGACATAATTTAGTTCAATTTCTAGCAAAGCATTCCATAAGCCACTTCTTTATAGGAAAAGTGGAAAGACATGGGATAGAAAATGAAATAATTGGATGGCTTTGGAATTGATGGGCTGTACTGGAGGATCAATGTCATGTTAAACCATAAGTCTGGAGGAATGAGGATGAAACATTTCATCCATCTCCTCTCAAAGAGGCGATGACCTTCAAAAGCCAAATGAAATACTTAATTTTGACTGAGCCTGGATAGTCTGGAAAGGCAGAGAGGGACAGGAGAACTCTCTTTAAGCACATGATGGGATGTCAACAGGAAGAGTATAGTTTTGATTGACTCTAGAGGACAAAATGAGGAGCTATGGGTAAAAGCTATAGAAAAGTACACATAGGCTTGATAAGAGGAAGAACTCTCCAAAAATTAATGCTACAGAATAATCAGATGGACTGCTGCAAAAGGTAGTAAGATTTTCCTCACTGGAGATCTTCAAGCAGTTTTTATCATGTGTGTTGTAGACAGAAAAACCATTCAGATAAGGCCTGGATTTAAAACCCTTCAAGTCTGAAATTGTCTGACCTCCAAGAGAATGCTATGTATGAATCTGGGACCATTTTTGCACCTTTGTATCTTTTATCTTTGTACCTTCTTTCTAGTACTTATAGTTTCTGGAATACAGAAGGTGCTCAATTAATTCTAGTTGATGGACTGAATGATTAATTGAACTATCATAAGTGATAGAGTTTGGTATTAATGTTCCCAGTATGATAATGTCAATATTTTTATATCTGGTAGTAGAAATAATTAAATACATGCAATTTTTGGCATCAAAAATTCTAGATTGGCTACTTATTACCTACTTGATCTTTTCTCCTTCTCTGGGTATCAGCTGCCTCACATCTAAAATGAGGGAGTTAGATTAGGTGACCTCTAAATTATTTTTCTTCTGTAAATTGTAGAAAATTATAATTCACTTAATATTTATTAATAATCAAAATTTAAATAAGATTTCAATGCTTTACATATCTCACAATAGCCCTATGAGGTAAATGCTGTTATTGGCCCTGTTTTGCATCTGAGGAAACTGAGGCTGAGAGGGGTTGGGTCACTTGTTCAGGATCACAGAGATAGTGTCTGAGGCAAATTGTGAACTCACATCTTCCTCATTCAAAGTCCAGCAGTCTATCAACTTTTCACTCCCCCATTTTATTGAATGACTTCTATATGCAATGTCTAAGACATTGCCAACCTGGGAACATTTTATATAATCTAGAAGACATTTCTTTGGTGTCTTAGGAGACAATTCCAGGCTTGTCATGAATTCTCACAAGACCAAAAGGGCAGTTCCTTTCCCCCCACTTTTTGACTGCATGAAGTAAAAGCTGTGTTGGTCTAACCATTGTCTCTGGAACTATATAACTCAAGTGGTCAATGACAAGTATCGGCATCACTTAGCAGAAAGGACGGAGGAGGTCCTTAGAGAATAATGGAAAACCCAAAGATCTAATAACAGACATGTTTCATCTTTTGAATTAAAATTAATTTCAAAGCTGAGATGATATGTGTGTGTGAGTGACATCACAAAGCCTCAGTGGTTGCCAAGATTAATTATGGGTATGTGACTCAAGTGGAGACCTCTGGAGGGTAGCTGGTATTATGAGAGTCACTGTGCAACATTAATTATCAAAATAGAATCAGCCTGATTCTTTACCTCAAGGAGTGGAAAGTGAGCTGTCATCATCCTAGAGACAGAAAGCCTCCGTAGCACCAGAGAAGTGTAAATAATATCTTCATATAATAAAATAAGATTTTAAGGTTTACATAGCATTTTCCTTATTTCTTAAAATGTTTGTACATATTTTGTTTTTATATAACCTTCATTTCTGAATTTGTTCTTCAATTTCAAGTGCAAAAAAATACAATACAGTGAAGGGGAAGGGAGGGAGGAGAGGAGGTGAGATGAAGAGGAAACTGGGAGGAAGAGGGAAGAAGAGACAGAGACAGAGACAGAAAGACAGAGAGGGAGAATGGGGAAAGAGAGCAATTTAACAAAGTACCCAACATAAGAGCCAAATCTGACAGTATATTCAATGTTCTGAGCTCACAGTTTTCCAACTCTTCCATTTAATGGAGCAAGGTACATTTCTCATCTCTTCTTCATTTGAATTGCATAGGTCTCCATTTCATCTTTGTTATTGGGGTTGTTCTTCTGAGGGAGATGGTCCAGGTTATGATAATGAGGGAGGGCAAGAGAAAAATTGTGGAATTTTAGCACTGGAACATGTTGAAAATATTATCCCTTCAATTTATACTTGCAGAATTGTGGGCTTGTGGGTCTTTATTGTCCACATGTTGGGGGACCACCATATCCTAAGGACCCTTGGGTTTTACTATTTGTCCTGCTGCTTCTACCTACCATTGTGCCCAGGAAGATCTGAGTTCAAGGGTTCCTCTGACTCATACTGGCCATGTGACTTTGATAACCCATTCAATTTCCCAGTAGCCCTTAGGAAATCTTTAAGACTAAATTGAGAGAAAGTGCTCAACTAATTTGGTAAATAAAGACATCTAGGCAGCTCAGTGGATAGAGTACTAGGCCAGGAAGACCTAGATCCATTTCCATCCTGAAATCCTTCCTTGCTGTAAGACCTTGAGGAAAGGACTTACTTTCTACTTCAGGTTCCTCAGTTGTAAGATGAGGATCCTAATGGAACTTCCCCATCCCCAAGGATGCCATGAGGATCCGATGAGATGGGTTTTTGGGAAGTGCTTAGCACAGTGTCTGATACCTAAAGAAATAAATGTTCCCCCCCCCTTCCTTTCTTCCTTTCAGAAGTCACTTCCACCAAAGATTACTCTTTAAAACCACATTTTTCCTTACAGTGCTACACAGCTGTGGATCATGAAGCACCCCACTCTCAAAAAAAAAAAAAAAATTCCAAATTCTAAGGAGCCCGGTGACTCCCAATGCACTGGGAAATGCTTAGTTCTGTGTATGAGTGTACACACATAAATGTTGCTGTTTGTGCATATTCATATGCATTGTGTGTTTCTATATGTACATATACATATATGTATATGTCTGTGTGTAGTGTGTGTGAAGAGAGATAAAGAGACAAAGACTGAAAGACAGAGATAGAGTATACACGTCTGTTTCAAAGAGATCGGTCTTTGGCATTTATTATCAACACTTTTCCGGCTGTGTCTGCAGTGTCAAATAGGGATTGAAAGGACCAATATTCCCTTGGATCTGTGGGGTCTTTGGCCATCTGATGGATGTGGTTTCAATCTGGCTGGACTTCTCAGACTCTCAGATGGACCCTTGCTTTGTAAAACTGGAGAGAAACTGATGAGATTAGGAAGTGGACAATGGGCAGTGAGAAGGAGACTATTTCGAGCTGATTTTCTTTTTTCTTTTCTTTTTATTTTGTTTTTGTTGAGGCAATTGGGATTAAGTGACTTGCCCAAGGTCACACAGCTAGAGAATGTTAAGTGTCTGATCCAGATTTGAACTCAGGTCCTCCTGACTTCAGGGCTGATACTCTATCTACTGCACCCCCTAGCTGCCCCAATGGAGCTGATTTTCTTGACCATTAAGATCTCATGGCAGCCTTGACTCTCTCTATAGCTTAAATTTTATCATAGCATCCTAGGTTTCAGTTAAAGAAGTCTAGACATCATTGAGTCCAAATCCCACCATACCCCATCATAAACAGAGGAAGAAACTGACTCTCAGAGAAGTTAAGTGACCCGACCAGGGTCATGTAGATTTTGCCCGAAGCAAGATTTGGACTCAGATCGTCCTGCCTTCCAATTCCACATTCTATGCATCACTACATCATGCTGCCTCTAGAGACCATTCTGCCCACTGTGAAACAGAGAGGTGAATTGGTGACTTGGTAGAATCTGCCCACTGACCAAATATGATGGATCCAGCAAGCTTACACTAAAAATGTATCTAATCGATTAAGCAGCTCAAAAGTTCAATGGACCTATTTTATTTCTTTTGCCTTGAACTAAATACAACATGACTGTCATTCAATTGACTGATTCAGCTAATCAAGGATGCTCTGGCCTTTTTATTCACCTGAAAAGTCTCTGTCAAAGGATCCCTGTGCATTAGAGAGAGCATGTTTCACATCTTATTGAAACCAGTCAGACAATGGCAAAGAGTAGAAGGATGTAGTGGAAGGCTTTGGAACCCTACGTGCCCAGGTTCCTATCTCGGATACTTAGCTAGTAAGTGATTGAGTTACCCTCCATCAGACTTGGTCTGCTCATCCTTAAAAGGGAGTAATACCAGATTGGTTCTATCCACCTCAAAAACTATAAAATGTTAGAGGAATATCTCTTCTCATCATAAGAACTCGTGGAAGAGAGGTGAAGGGTACCTATAGGAGCTCATGTTTTTAACAACACTGTAAAAAGTGCCAGTTTTGTCATTGAGATTTGAGTTCAAATTCTAATCCAGACATTAACTATCTGTGTGGATTTCATATCACATCTGCAAAGAAAAGGGAAAAGACTAAATAGACTTTTGAATTGCTTCTAGGTCTGTTTTGAAGATCCTTTGATCATGGGCATCGAATACCCCTTCCAATCCCAATCTATGATCTTCTGCATGGAAAATGCCAACTCAAATGAAAACCACACAAGTTAGATGATGGTCTTCTGTTCTCTTGCTTCCTGAAGGCTCCTACCATAGGTTTTCCCTTAGCCCTCAGCTTTCTGCTGAGCTCCATTACTGAATTTTCGGGTATGCATTAGATATAAACAGCCAAACTCTTGCATTTGCCACATCCTAAACCAAAATCATCATCTGGTGGAATGAGAAGACCTGGCTTCCTATTCTATTTCTGTATATTTGTTACTGAGTCACTTTTCAGTCATGTTTAATTCTCCAAGGTCTTTTAGGGCTTTATTTGCCAATTCTTTCTCCAGCTCATTTTACAGATGAGGTAACTCATTTGAGGAAAATAGGGTTAAGGGACTTGACCAGAGTCACAGCTACTAAGAGTCTGAGGCCAGATTTGAATTTAGGAAAATGAATCTTCCTGTCTTCAGACCTAGGACTCTACTCACTATGACCCCCTAGCAATCCTTAGACACACCTGGTTCTGTCTTATTAAGTGTGAAACCTTAAGTCTCTGGGGTTCAAATTTCTCACTTGCAAAAGAATGTAGTTATACTCCAATTTCTTTAGAGTCGCATCTATCTTTAAACAATACATTTGTGATCCCTCCTCAAATTTTTTTATGTCTTATCCTAATCCAAAAAACAAAACAAAACAACAACAACAATAAAAAACAACAACTTGCTTTGGAATCAGGACACCTGGATTCAAATTCCATATCTGACACTATTTCTGTAACCACTGCCAGCTCTCTTCCCCCTTCTCAGGCCTCCCTCTCTCTTTCTCTCCCTCCCTCCATCCCCCTCTCTGTGTCTCAATGTCTCTGTCTCTCTCTTACACACACAGAAAGAGAGAGAGAGAGAGAGAGAGAGAGAGAGAGAGAGAGAGAGAGAGAGACATACACTATCCAGAAGAGAAGATGGGTAGGGGGAATGATTTAGCTACTTCCCCTGGGACTAGACTTGGGGTTTTCATCTGTTTCATTTGCCCTTCTCAGTTCTGTACTCAGACTACGTCCAGTTCCTGGACTCAAGCTTCAATGGTGCTGACTTGGAAGGCAGCATTCCAGGCCAGATACTGCTGTCGGCCCAGGGAGGTGGGATGGGGTAGCCTTAGAACTTGGCCCATAGTATATAGGAACCAAACTAAGCTGTGAATCTCCTCCTTCATCTCTCCCTCAGTGCCATAGATGCTATAAGGGAGAATTGTGCTCCTCTCAGCTGCCCGGAGGGGGAATATCTATAGGACTGTCCTTGCTCTACCTTTGAAACAAGATTCCTGTATAAAAGCTAATCTGGCTGTTAGGTGTCTAATGGAACTGGGCTATGAGGAATCCCCAAAACTGGTGGAGGCTTGAGTCAATAGCAGAGGGAGGAGTAACCCCCAAAACTCCCTAAAATGTGAAAGAACCCAGATGAAATTGAATAGATCTGGGCTTTAACAAGTAGAGCATGGACAGGGCAATCACTATTATCCATATAGTTAAGCTCTTCTCTTCCCTAGCTGGGATCCTTCCCCCCCTCACTTGGACTACTGTCACAACCTTTTAATGGGTCTGCCTATCCCCATTTTCAGCAGCTCCAATTGGGCTGCTGTGATAATCTCTTTAATGCATACACATCAATCCCTCACTCCAAAATCTTGAATGACATCACTTCCCACTTGATAACTCCTTACAATCCAATTGTGGTGGGGGCTCTTTGGCTGGACAACAGAAGCCTCCCAGTCTGGCACGATCTAATCCTTCCAGCCTTATTGCACATCACCCTCATGGTGCATGCTCCAGTCAAACTGGACCCTATGTCATTTTTTAACTCCTTGTACTAAGGTCAGGAAAGGTCCTGACTCTCTAGATCTTTATGTTCAGCTCTGCCGGGTCATGCAGCAAATCATTAAGTGAATGGAACAGGGTTGGATCCGCTCTCTTTCCATGGAGCAGCCCATGGGAGAGGATCCTAAACTTCAGCTCCTTGCTGAAGGCATGGAGTCAGAAGCCAGCTTTCTTTTCCTCACTCGGTTGGAATTCTCCTCTGTGTTCACCATATATGAACTTGAATTATTGTAATTTATGGGAACATCTTGTTCCCTTGTAAAACCACAATTCAATGCAATAACATTATCCTCACATTTATTGTTCTTTTGTTTTTTCCGCCCTTTATTTTCTGGTGTTTTCTCTTCCTACCTACCCTTTGTGACAAAATCATCCTGTGAAAAAAGGAGAAAAAATAATTTTCAAAGTAGAGCAAAACTAATGACTGGGCTTTAATGCCGATCTAGGGGGTGGATGTATATATTCAGGGCCACAAAACCTCTTAGATGTGGCAGTTTGCTCACTAAGAAGCTCCCATGGCCAAGTATTTTCTCTGGAAAGTTTTGCAGAGTCACGTGGTAAAGGAGGGTGGGGTTATTTGCCATGAACTCTTTCAAATGGTGTCCAGAAAGCAAAGTGACTTCATCCCTCCTGGCAGCTCTCTTCAGTTAGAAGCCATCAAAAATAACCTTCCTGGTAGGGGGTGGCATTTTAAATTTAGGCCACACTTCAGAAATAGGGTTGCCAACTTAGTGTAATCCTGAAACAGAACCAGCTGGGCTGGAAAGGATGTGGGGCCGAGCACGAGGAAGGAGCTGGTCAGAGTCGGGGAGGAAGGAGGAACTCAGGCAATGGATGCCTTCCCTGCCTTTGGCTGAAACAAAATGGCGTTGGCTTTGGGAGCTGGGAGTTGGATACGCTTCGGGAAGAAGGCGGATGCCAAGGAATGAGCCCCAAACAGCCCTCAACCAGCATTTATTTAGCAATTACGGATGTGCCAAGTGTTTCGGATGCAAAGAAAGGCAAAAACCAGCCCCGCCCTCAAGGGACTCATGTCTGAATGGGGAGAAGGATATAAAGAATGTGTCCATAACTAGGAACATGTGTGGGGCTGGAGGGGGGGGGGGTCTGGGTGTGTGTAGGGACAGAGACAGACAGAGTAGTTGGAGATAATGGGGGGTAGAAAGGACCTCCCATCTTTGTCCAATAATTAAGATTCAGAAGCCAAAGTAATGAGGTAATAAAAATAATGATCCTAAGGAAACATGACAGAGATAGGAAAGAGTAAAAAGGTTTTGAGTTCAAATCCTCATTCAGACATTTTCCCCCTATCTAATCTTGAAAGTGGGACCAGAAAAATGAAGGAGTTGACAGATGGCCTCAACAGCCCCTTTAACCTTTAGAATAGATGCTCCTGGAAACCATTGGGTTTCCAGGGATCTCATAGTCTAATCTAAAGCTGCAAAAGAAATCCTCAATCTGCCACAGCCACAATAATCAATCAAATAGCTATTCTGTGAAGAGTCCCAGTGGGGGAGCTCCTGTATACTCCCCTTTTGGGAGAAACACTAGTTTTTACGAATGAGCAGCTGGGTGGCTCAGTGGGTCAAGAAGACCTGACTTCAATCTGCCCACAGACACTAGTTATGTGACCCAGAGCAAATCATTTAATCTTATTTGCTTCAATTTACTCATCCATAAAATAAACTGGAGAGGATCATGGCAAACTGCTCCAGTATCTTTGACACAAAAAAACAAAAATGGAGTCATGAAGAATTGGACACATCCAAAAGTACTGAGCTACAATAACAACCCAACAGTAACTTCACATAGTCTCAGAGACATCAGAAGCTTACTGGTCTTGGATCTGACCAATAGTCCCTTCTATGAGTGGCCCAACCAATGGTTATTCAGTCTTTACTTAAGATTAAGGCTAAATCCACTACTATGTAAAGCAGTCTAATTTTGGGTCGGGAGAAGGAGAGAATGGAGAGATGGAGAAAGGGAGGGAGGAGAAAAAAAGAA